>JASVER010000011.1:2343361-2369727 GCA_030449065.1 Oceanodroma leucorhoa | reverse complement strand
GAAAGGGGCGAGGCGAGTTCTCGACGAACCACGCGAGACGTGCGGGGGAGGGGGCGCCCGCGCCATGGCGGCGGGAAGCCCCGCTGAGGCGACGCGGGGGCCCGGGCGGGGCCGCCGCCTCAGGGAAGGGGGTGAGGAGCGGCGGGGCGGCCCCCCCCCGCCCTGCGGGGAGGCGGGCGGCGGGGCGGGCGGGAGGCGCGCGGGACCGCCATGGCAGCGGCCGCCGCCGCCTCCCCTCACGGCCGCCGAGCCGGGAACGAGTGAGCCACCCCTGGGCTCCGCCGTTACGGCTCCCMGCCCTTCAGCAGCTTCCCCTCGACGCTGGAAACGCGCCATCTCCTTCACTCGCGCAGGGGGTGCCCCTTCCTTGCGAGAGCAGCAGGCGGCACCTCACGACCCCAGCGAGGCTGGAGCCAGCCGGCGGGTTCCTGTCACTTGGRGGGGTGACAGAAGTTTGGGATGAGTAGATGTTACTGGGCAATGGTATTAAGAATTTCCTTTTAAAATTTATTCCAGGGTGAAAGTTACCACCCGTGTGATTTGTCGGCCCATGCCAAAAGAGACTGGGCATCGAGTTCTTCACCTTCCCATAATCGTATTTTCCACACAAACAAAGCATCGAAGAAACTGGTATCAGCCCTGCTGCCGTGGGTCTGCCCACCCCCGAGCTGGCCCCTCTGCTTCCCTTCCCTCGCCTGCTCCTGTCTCYGCCATGGCTGGCGACTTCTTGCTCTGCTTGGTTAATGCGGCCCGGAGGGACGCTGCCAGCCATCACGCACTGCAATTCCATGGCACGCTACTTCATCATTTGTATTAATTAGGACAACTGGATGAGACCTTGAAGAGTTCTTAATTGTTATAGTCATGGTGACACGTTATTTAGGGAAATTTATATTCAGCACCTGTCTTCCACTTGCCTCTGGTACTCCAAATACTACCTTATATATATTTTATTATACATTCTGATAGTAACTTCACAGAAAATGGAAAATACTTACGGTGCTAAACATAGCAAGCTGAAATTTTACCACCTGCAAGCTAAGATGAAAGATGTTTGTTCTGCCGTTGGCAAAAAGGGGGGAGGTATATCTGAAATTATTTTTCCAAACAAAATAAGCCTTCCAGTTTCAAATTATCAGGTGTTCTTTCAAACCACAGACATGATTTTTAAAAAAGCCTGTTGAATTAAAAAGTCTATTGAATTAAGTCACCTATATTCGTTTTATAAATTTGCCAATAGTTAAGAGGAAAGAGAACTGTTTTGAAGATGACATTCCTCATTTGGTATTATTTATGATGCTTATCTGAATCTTTGAGATTTCCTGGCTCAGGGAATTTCAAAATTTAATAAAAATAAATGGTGTACTTTTTAATCTTTTTAAAACAAATCGAGTTAAGTCCAGGAGATTAAAATTCTTCAAGGAATGTTTCTTCAGATGTGTTTGTACAGCCCCCTTCACAGCTGCTTGAGAAATGCACTGATAATTCCCATTTCCTCCAAAGCACCACGCGATGTGCCAGTCTGTAATCTGATTCATGGCAAGGAACACTAGAGGTAGAAACCACAGCTTATCAGAAAGAATGAAAAAATGCAGGTGGAGAATGGGATAAGTAGGTTTATTTGAACTTCGGGCTCATCTGTCATTCTGCTGGCTGGCCGCCTGCTCTCCGGCCAGCTCTCCTCTCCCCATAACACACTTCAGCTCCTCGGAGTTGAAATTCTTCTGGAGTGAGCTGCAACCTTGTCTTTCTGCTACTAAAAAAACTGGTATAATCATTACTCTCAAAAGTGCACTTTAGAAGGCATTTTATCTTCATGAAAGAAGATTTATGAAGTTAAAAGCAATACATGAATTGGGTATTATTGAAATAACTAGGTTTTCTTGACTCATAATAGTAAATTTTCTACTTTATTGACAGAAAAGCGCAATGTTTTCTATTCCCAGGCTACTCATGTAAAATCCATGGTATTATTTTTGTTTTCACTATTAAACAGTTGGGAAGTGTTTAATTACCCTTCTCAAGGTAGACCAAAACCTCAAACAAAATGAACAAATTGATATTATTCCTCTAAGAGGAAAAAATCCTGTTCTCATGCCAACAAAGCAGTATATATTTAATATTCAGCGATGATTGTTGTCTCCTCAATTCCTTTGTGCACTTCCTGTAGCGTGTGTTTATACAAGGCCATCTTGTCAGGCTGCATCTTTTACTACAGTCTCTTCCGCTAGAAGGAAAAGTAAACAGTTGAATTTTGGTTTATATTACTTTATATATTATGAAACAGCAATATTGAGCAAGTGGCAGCACTGGCACTGACTTCAGTGGCAGCAGGAGTGTAAGTGCTCCCCGATGGGGAGCCCAATGGTTTGCCCACCCTGGAGTCATCCAGGGATTTCAGGTAAAAATGTTGCCAGTAATGGCAAAGATCTACTCACCTTTTTCTTAAACCACAGACGGGGGTGGGGGCTTCTGAGTACGGGCAAATTAAGCTATTTAAAAAAAAAGAAATGTAGTGGAATCTCACAATGAAAGGTATTACAGTAATCAACTGCAAAATCCCTCTTGTACAAAAGGTCAGGAAGCACATGTGCTTCTTCGTAACCACGGAGAGAAATACATCCAGAATTCAACTGCAAATATTTGGCAAGTAACGTGAGAATGTGCCAGGTTGTGTTTGTACTACTGCTAGAGAAGGTGATCTGGGTCTGTCTGAACTCCTGAAATGGAGGAACGTGTGATCGGTAAGAAATGCCAGCTCAGCCCTCTCAATAGGTAATAAGAAATCTATTATTCTTCCTTTCCAATCCCAGCCTACGAAGCTTGCCAATAACTGGAGCCAGAAGGCAAACTGTGACTCAGAGCACGTCTTCTGACTTCACCCAGGCTCTGCAAGAGCCATGTCCTSCCACCGCCTATGCCAGCGCACCGCTGATTTACGGTGGGTGGAAACTCCGCTCCCCTGCTCCAACATGCTCGGGGAAGGGAAGTCCAGGAGATCTGCTTCTCCTCCTCCTTCTCCTTTGGAAACAGAGCAAGGCCTTGTTTTCGTATGTAATTGTGCAAGACACATGGCAGTTGGTTGCATGAGGAAGTAAACCAYGCTGCACAGAACATCGCACTCAGTGTTACTGCTTTTCGTCTCTCAGTTGCCTCCATGGTGGAACGGAGTTCTGCTAAACTCCCTCATGATACACAGGTGTGTATACCTGTACATGACATGCAACATAAACCACCATCGACTCCTGGATTAACGCTTGCACCGGTGCCAGTCTGTGCAGGGTGTTTACCGTAGCAATGCATCCCTCGGAATCATCACTAGGACTATGACAGGAAAGCGGAGGATCAAAGCAAGGCTGAAAACGCCTCCCCTGCCATGACAGCAGCTCCGCAGGCCGGCGGTGCCGCTCCAGCTCCCCCGACACAACCCGCCGGGTCCCCGCCGGGTCCCCGCCGGCCGCCCCCGCCCGGCCCCGCCGCTGCCTGCCGCAGCGCGCCCCCTGCTGGCGCACAGCGGGGCCGCCGGCGCAGGGCCCCGGCCCGGGCCCTCGGGCTCGGCAGGAGGAGGAGGAGGAGGAGGAGGAGGAGGAAGGCTGGGCGGGGGACCTCGGGCTAACCGGGAAGCCTGCGGTGACCTGCA
Source organism: Oceanodroma leucorhoa (assembly GCA_030449065.1). Taxonomy (NCBI): domain Eukaryota; kingdom Metazoa; phylum Chordata; class Aves; order Procellariiformes; genus Oceanodroma; species Oceanodroma leucorhoa. Next base: position 2,366,087 of record JASVER010000011.1, on the reverse strand, counting down.
GGCTGCAGGAGCATCGAACAGTCCCCCCCCTGCGTTTGCCGACCCCTTTGTCAAGGCTGGATTTTGCGTGTGGCGGAAGAGCACGGCTCATGCTGGAGGAGCGGCCTGTGTGCAGGGATGCAGGCTGTAACCTTCGGTTTGATTCTCAGCTCGGAAATAACAGGGGAATGGGTGATTTTAATTTTTGTAATAACGTGATATTGTTCTGACAGTTCAGCATTTATAGAGCCAAAGCTGCCTGAAGTAACTCCACTCTGGGGACCTGGGGTGCATCCGCATTTGTGCTGTGGCTGGGAGCCGCAGTGCGCTTTCAGARGGAATCTCCCAGTAGTAGGTACCGTGCTGTGATGTGCTGGTGTYGCGGAGCAGCCTTGCAGCAGGCTCGTTTGATGGCATTTGGATGAAACAGGTACACGCACACTGCACTGCAGCAGCTGCAAAATGTGTGTCGTGTCGGTCATCTGCACCGGCTGTTCCGCGTTATAGGTTTGTTCCTGTTGCACCCCACTACTTGCTAAGGTAGACATAGCCAGAACTGATCTGGGCAGGTGTGCCAAGCCTTATCCAAGACAAAGGCCGGACAGCCCTTCCAAATATTTTTGGCAGAGTACATCTTATGCATAAAAAAAAAAATAACTAAACTGAAGCCAGAGGTGCCAACTAGTCCAAGGGCCGGAGGTTCCGCATTTCTGCTCCAGCAAGACGTTTGCACTGTCAGGTAAGACCGCAGCAGAGGCTATGCTCTTGCCAGGATCACCTGCTTGGCCAGCGCTGGGTATCAGCAGCCAGACCCGAGATCCTGCTCCGGCTCCCTGCTGCTGCCTGCACAGCCAGCCAGGCTGCAACACCATTACTGACAGCAGCGTTACAGGACTCGGCTACAGCCGCCGGCGTGGGGATTGTCACYGTTCCCTGCCCCTGATACCTTCCCGTTCCTCTGCTGACTTCTGTCCAGAAAGGGGTTGGCCATGCACAACTCCCCGCTTTGGGTTTAATCGCTCCTTTTCCTTGTGCTCCTGAGCGGCCGTCCATCCTACCGGCTCCGAGCCACCAGCCAGCCCTGGCTCTGACAAGCCCTGTGCCTGCTCCTGAAGTGCACTTAGTTACCCTGAAGTACCTGAGGGAAGTACATGGAAGGGAATGCTACAAATACCAGGATTTCAGCCAGAATAACTGGAATATTCACTCTTTTAATGCCATTCTAGGCCAGTTTGTTCAACTGGGCATTCTCAGAGGGCTGCTGCCCCGAAAGGCAGAAGATACAATCGAAGTCTGGCAACACCCTTGCCTGGTCCCCAGCTCCCACTGACTCAGGACCCAGACTACACAGATCATATTTTTGTGCTCTGAACACTAAATCCTGCCTTCCCTGAGCCCGTCCAGTGAGAAACCTGCAGTTCCTGCCTGCTGTGAGCTCAGAGCAAGCTGAAAGAAGGGACAGTGGCGCTGCAAATCAGTACGTGATGCCTGCCATGCCATTGTTTGAAGAGAAGTTTTTACRCACTTGGAGATAATCAGTACATTGACAGTTGAAGAGGGCTTGGGGTTTCCTAGGACCAAGCCAGTTTTGGTCAAAGGGTCCGCTCACGGGCTTGCTCTCCCCCTTCCCTCCCCTTGTGTTCTGGGCATCTTCAAATGGCTGTTGGAAAGACTTGTGAAAAAAAAAGCGCTAAAGGTAGCATGGCTTTGTAAAACTTCACTCTGCTTACTTGGTCACAACCCTCTCAGGTGCTGAGTCTGCCCAGGAATGGATTTTAAAACCTGGTGGCATCAGCCCTCTCCTAAGGCTTTGGTGGAAGCAGTTTTAGAGGAAGGCTTACACGCTTCTGCGGGTGCGGTGAGGACCATCTGGCAACAGTTAGTTTGTTATTATTTGCTTTGTCGATTTAYTCTAACCCTTACCGATGCTTCAGCGCGAGACAGATCCTCAGGCGAGCTTGTGAGTTCCTGTCTGGGAACTTCCCCAGCCTCCTCCACAATAAACGCAGATGCAAAAAACTCATGTGGGTTTTCTACTCCAATATTGTCTTTTCTACATGTTCCTTTTATATCTCAATAGCCAATTCGTTCTAGAAAATGCCTTTCAGGCTTCCTACTCCTGACGAGACTGAAAAATGACTTATGCTTTTTAAGTCTTTTTGCTAGWGGCGTGTCAAACGCTGTTTTTTACACAACCATTTTTACATTTCACTTGTTTATAATCTTTTGTGTTTTCCTCATTAAAACACATATCCAACTTTTTGAAGGACGCTTTCTTGTTTCTGATAGCCTCCCATGTCCCGCTTTTTAGCCATGTTTGATTTTTTAGCCATTATTTAGCCATGCTTGATCCTCCTATGCACTTTTTTGACAGGTGATATGCATTTGTGATGGTGATATGAGCTTCCAATGTGATGTCTTTCAGTAGTCTCCATGCTGCGTAAAACCCTTTTATTCTTTTAGCTACCCCTTTCAGCATTTTTCAAGAAGCCTTCTCACTGTTCCCCCTACCAAAATTCAGAACAACAGGGGATTTCTTTGGCTTTTGTTGCTCTGATCAGAATGGTGACTCTTAAGTATGTAATGGTCACTGATTCAAAGACTGATTAGTTAGGTCCTGTTCTCTGCCCTCAACCAAATCAAGTGTTGCTTCTCCTTTCTTGGCTTCCCTGACCAGTTGCTCCATAAAAAGTCATTAATAGCGTCCAACCATTCACACTCAGACATATTTACGCATCCCAGTATGGCATTTGCATTTTTTGCCACCGTGCGACCTTGCAATAAAGGCGTATCCCAGTTTTGGGGACAGGACTCCACGCAGTGCTTCACTCAAGGCCAGGAACTGGCAACACTTCGCCCATGCACGTGACTCCTGCCGCTCTTCAAACTTGCTTTTCTCTTCTCACATGCACTACCATAACTTCGTGTTTTTGAAGAGAGAGAATTGTTACTGTAATGGCAGTCATTGCGCGTTTCAGACCTGTACAGCAGTGCATGCCATGCAAGAATTGCGGAGGAAAAGGCAAATAAAAGACAGTGTTGGCAACTGATCAGCKGATGAAACTACTCATTTTTCTTTTGTGCTTTTTCTGGCTTCATTTTAGTAGTAGTCTTAGTTTTGACGGCTTTTCCAAATTACATYTTCTTTCAAAGAACCAAAACTGGAAGAAATAACTAAAAGACAAACTTGCTGCTGACAGTCTGCTTGTCTGACTGCAATGGATTGAAATTTCTTCTTATCTGTATTTCRTGTTTAGTAAAAGTCTGCATTTACTTTGGCGCTCGCAGTCATCCCCTTTACTGTCAGGGACYAAGTACGAAGCTGCAGCTAAGCCAAAGGTTTTACTGAAGTAAAGATGAACAAATAGACCCAATGCGAATCCTAAACCAACCAACAGAGTTACACCCTCAGGTTCCCAAATTAATAAGCACTAYATGTTTCATCACAATCAGTACTGAATTTGACACATAAATCAATTTTTACCCAGGACAAACCATAAAACTACCCAGGGTAAACTATAAAATTATCCAAGCACAAACATSTTCTATAGATGGATAACCCACTCATCCTGAAAGTTATATAAAACACRGCCAACGGACACTTTAAAAGCCACGTACACAACATGAAAACATGTTTTGTGATATTTGGCCACAAAACAATGTATGTATTAATATTACTTGGCATATGTGCCGTGACTATGAGCACATAGAGAATCCTAATTTCCCTYTGAACTCGTGATTATGGGCCAGTTGCATAATTTGATGAACCAGGTTGAGAGTTGAATGTGTCCAAAGCCCACGTCATGCTTGCTTCTGGTTTAACAGAAGCTGTCACGGCAGACTTCAGCAAGGTAGTCAGGGCAGCCTCGCCATGCCATCAGCCACACTGTCAGCACCTGCGGATGCGTCTCATCCACCCTTCTGATTCCAGAGATAGTGGTGTTGAAGAATGGCATAGTCACTGTACTTTCAGTAAAACCAAGTCTTTACGCATTAGAGATGAATGAATCAGGGAATAAAATGCCTCGGGTCTGAACAGCATGACTGTGAGAGCTGCAAGACTACTGAGATCCCATGGTGGAAAGGAATCTCCTAATGTTCAAAACGCACGAGAATTTTAGCACAAAGGAATGAGAAAACACATATATCTAACTGCCTGTTTGGGGAAGGCTAGAAGTCGATCACCCAAGAGTGACTTTGCTGTATTTTGCCTTTATTCAGGAATATCTTGATCTGCTTCGGTTCAAGAGGTAATCTGGGAGAACATTCATTAAGTACTACARATCTTCTCTGACATCAGGAACAGGCTCTCCTCCTCTGCAGGACGTTCCTGCCTTGGGCGACAGCAGGAAAATCTACATGAGATATTGTGAACCATCCAACATCTTGAAAACCATCCAACATTCAAGATGTGGTTAACAGCACCTTGGAGGATGTTGGAGAGATGTGGATCTCYGAGATGACTGGTCAGTAGACACAGAAGAGCCAGGAGTCAGACCACTGGGGTATCAAAATTGAGTTGACTGAGTCTTGCCCTATTTTGCAAAGATTAGGGGGCAAAACCTAAACTGAGTTGTGATAGTTTCAGCCTGAAAGTATTTTCTTGCACATAGGTTGTCTGAAATTTCCCAGTTTTCTAAAAATTTCTCAACATTTGAGCATTGCTCTGTAAGTTTAGTGTGGGCTGTTCAGACTGATTATTCAGAGCGCTGGCTGTGGTGGTTAGTTTTGTTTTGACATAGTCATACGTTTCTCTTTGTAGGCTGGATGTTTCACCTCTGGAGTCAATAACCTGGTTCAAATACCTATGCTTATAGAAGCAGAATTCAAATTTTAGCATGAAGTTTTCTCACGGAAACAGTAGCACAAAAAAGATTAATTTCTGGTTTGTTGCTTTGATTTACTCTTGACATAGTCCGGTGATACGATATCATAAATTCAGGTTTAAGTCTTTTTCTACTGAATAAAAAATGCCAGTTTTGGCAAAAACGCCCAAAAAGGTCACATGGTACAAACTAATGCTCCAGAATAAACTTATTCTCCTAGGTCTAATTTATCAAAAAGGTTTAACTGGTTAGTTTTGTACCGGCAGTCTGTGTGCCAGATTAGGTCTATCAGTTCGTGCCATTCTAACGTGTCATCAAATCCTTTTTGTCTTCCCATGCCCAACGTAAAGCTACTGTACAGTCATAAAGGCGCTGTAAGCTCCACAGTGTGCGCTGTGACTGATGTCGTAGTGAGCCTGCTCCCTGTCCGGATCAGATCTGTGCTACCGTATTAACGATGGTGGAACCAYGGTCTCCTTTGCTTTGACGCTGCAGGTGAACAGCAAGGACGGAAGGTCTTCGTCGCGTGGCCATGCACGTCGATGCTTCTTTTACCTGCTGCTTGGTTTTGGTCACAGATGAACATACAGCTACTTGTGCGATTTAGAAGAAAATTCAACCAGCCATGGCCACCTCCCCATTGTGTTGATAGGTGACTTCCTTTCCAGTTATTATTGCATAAAGGAATATTTAATTGCTCCTTCCACTTGGYCTGAACAAAAGGTGTTTAGAATATCCAGAGGCTACAACCAGGCCCATTATTTTCTATAGGTCTGCATAGTAACAGCCATTTAGCCTTTCAGTGTTAAYAGTATCTTGCAGCAGTTTATCCTATCTATTCAGAGGGAAGTGATCTTCTAACTAATGATTATTCAGGTTGGTTTGTGGTTTAATGAACATTTCTAGAAAAGTCAAAATGTTTGAAAAAATATAAAGTGAAAACGAAGGCATAGCAAGTATAATGCAAAAACTAGTAGTGAATTTTAAATCTGTGCTTAATCTCCAGTGCACATTTTGATCCAAGCTTTCAACCAAATTGCTTGTCATGCAAGTTGTTCAGGAGAAGATGTTCACAGACTCTTCAACAAATTCCTGTTCCTTTTCCACAAATGTACAAAGACTTCTCAGAGAATATAGGAAGAATGAAATAATAACTGCAGGGAGACRGGCAAAACTTTTAAAGGCAACTCACAAAAGCAACTGAAGCACAAACCTTGTTGGCAATGGAGAACAACTACTATCAAAGACCTTTGAAAGAAGACCAAGAGCTCCTGAAACRCGTTTTAGACAATCTTTAGTTCAGAAGATGGAGAAAACTATTGGAAACGCTATTTAAAATCTTGATTAATACAGGAGAACTTGAAGGTGGCATGATTAACAGGCAATGAGAGACAAAGAAACCCAGTGACAGAACGGAAAACCATCCTAACGTGGAAGAAAGATAGGAAGCATATTAAAGACCACCATAAAGATGAACAAAAGTACAATGTAGCTGTAATGGCAGCTTTAAAAATGCATCAGCAGTCTTTCTAAATTGTGCAAAAAGTGGAAACAAGCAGACAACTAACAATTAGTAGAATGGAACAGAACRGGCATGTAGGAACAAAATGAGAGAAAAAGGTCTAAAATTTAGTTGCAGTGAGGAAGGAATGGAGARGGATATAGGAACACATTCTATTTATACACATTGGACGTAAGAGCAAAACAAAAGAAAATCTTGTTACTGACAGAAAAGGAGAACAAATAAAGGAAGGCACAAAAAAAGCTGTGTCTTCTTTGCTTCAGCCTTCAAAAAAAGAGAATTGCCACCAGTTACTAAACCGACCTTTTAAGGAAGATGACAGCAACAGGTAGCAGCAGGAAAGAACAGACTAAATTGCATTTGGTTATGTGGTTACACTGATGTCGGCAGTGCCTGGAAAATGCACTCCCCAGTATTTAGGAGGCCAGTCATAGACATTTTTGAATAACTGGTGTGTATCTGCAAAAAAGGGATGGCATTTGATGGTTCTATGTTGACTGGAGGACGGGGGAGAAAGGCGGACCCGTGGATGGAAAACTGCTCAGCTTAACTCCGAAGTCCAGGAAGATTAAATAAACTACCGACAYATAAACACTTTAAGAATGAGGTAACATAAAAAGTGATAAATCAAAAAGTCACCATTAATTTGTCAAGAATAGGGGGGAACAGCTGTTCAGATAGCAGCATTGAAAGGGATCCGGGGATTACAGGGGATCAGAAAAAGAATCTGAACCAACATGGTGATGCTATTGCAAAGTCGGCAAATGCTACGCTRAGATAGGTTACCTAATTAACCTGATTATTGGATATAGATGTAAGGAAGAATGCAAAGTTGAAGAGMRTCYGGAGCAGCCTAAGAATGATAAAAGRTTTAGAAAATATGGCCTGTGAGATCATGAGACCTATGAGAATTTRTTWAGTCTAGAAAAATGTTTACGGGAGAGCATAGTATTATGYGAAATGATACAGTATCTAAAATGTTATTATAAATTGATGTTGATTAACTGTTCTCTACATCTGTTAGAAGCTGGGCAAAGAAACTTTATTTAATTCACAACCAAAGTACGGTTTAGATGCCGGGGAAAACTTTGTGGGTTTAAGGCCAGTTGAGTGCTGAAACAGGCTATCTAGGAAGACTGCAGAATCTCCTTTATTGTATGTTTTTTAGAAAGAGATTAGAGTGGATTTTGGCAGGAATAGTCACACCTCAGAGCAGCAGCTCCTGCTTCAACTCTTAGCTGCAAGTGCCTTGGTCCTGAAGGTGGTATTAATACACGCCTTGTGCTTTCCCCRAAGAAATATATAAAATAGATGGCAGAAACCCTGACAGAAATTGCAGTTATAATGGAAAGAAGAGCAAATTTTCCTTAATCCATGCAGAAGTCTGAGACTTCACCTCACGGCCTACCTCAAAACTCACAGGCCCAGCTCCAGGAAAGATCTCACACGCTTCAGCTAACAGACCAAAAGGCAACTTCAGAGCCAAAACTGCTCCCGAAAATCCCTGCCAGCCCCAGAGGCAGTTACACCCTACGGTCACCCCATTTTCACCCCGCGGGGCGGACAAAGACCGCAGCCCCCCCCCCGCTGAGGTAACCCCGGGGGTTTGGCGGCCCTTTCCAACAGGTACCGCAAAGGCGGGAGGTGGCGGCGGCSGCCGCCGGCCGGCCCAGCTCCCCCCGCCGCGCCCCGGCCTCTGCCGCCGGCCGCCCTCGGCTGCCAGGCCGCAGCGCCCGGCGGCATGGCGGCCCCCCGCAGCCCCGCACGGCGGGAGGGCCGGCGCCGCCGCCGCCGAGGCGGCCATGTTGTCGTCCTGCGGCCTGTGGTAACTTTCGGGGAAGTTTCTTTCCCGGCCTCTGGGGGGAACGCGGGGAAGGAGGCTGGGGGCTGGGGGGAGGAGGGGGGGGAATGTCTGCGGCCGCCGGGGCAGGACGCGGCGTGCGGCGGAGGCGCTCGGAGAGGCGGCGGGCGGCGGCGCTGCCCCCGTTCCGCCTCGCTCTCCCGCCGCGGGCCGCGCTGGGGCTGCCGGCGGCGCCCTCCCCGCCGCGGCGGCGGCGCCGTATTCACCGCGCGCTTTAGGCCGGCTCCGCTGCGCAGACAGCGTAGAGCCGCCGTCCCTCCGCTCGCGAGCGTCTCTCGCGCTACGGCCGCCGCCCCGCCCCCCCGCCCACGCCCCGCCTCCCGGGCCGCTGCCCGCGCTCCCATTGGCCGCCGCGGCCGTCACTCGGCGGCTGGGCCCATCTCGGGCTCCCCATTCATGCAGTTTGGTTGCGTGTTGGTGTATTTTACTGTTTGCAATAAAGAGGGGGGGATTTTTTTTTGTTCAGTTTCTGCTGCAATTAACTCTTGGTCCCTTATACATCTTTCTTTTTTTTTTTTTTTTTTTGCAATTTTGCAGAACGGTTGAAACAGTTTTTTGGTGGTTACATTTATTTTTTATATATATCTCTATCTATATATTTTGCAATCAACTATTAAGGTGCAACTATGCCCAAAAGAAAGGTAAGTACAAAAAAAAAAATAGGGGAGACAGATGGGGAACGAAGCGGAGAGATTAAAGCAGCGTTTGCAAAATTATCTGTAAATTTTTGCGCGCGCGCGTGTGTGTGTATGTGGAGTTTTTGCATTTTTAATTTTTTGTCTGTGTCCTAAAGTGGAGCTGGGACTGGAGGGAGAGGGCTAGGGCGTGTGTCGGGGCTGCTCGGCGCGGGCAGGGGAAGCCTGTGAGTTCACTTTGGGCTGTTTTGTTTGCAAGGAGAAGGCTGAGCAGTGTCTCCATGCTGGATTACAAACAGCCATAGTGCTGCTGCTGCCCCTATGGAGAACACAGGCAGGCAGCGCTAGGCACGGAGGGCTCTGCCGCTCGCCCAGCGCCGAAAACCCCGGGGCCGAACGGCCGCAGCCCTCCGGGGCACCTCCGGGGGCATTTTAGGGCGGATCGGGCCATTCCCCGGGAGGATTTGGGTCTAAACGGTGCCTCTTTCTCCTGCGTTTGCCTTTGTTCTCTTTTTTTTTTTTTTTTTTTTTTTTTTTCCTCTCTCCCACTTCTTGTCATACCAGATGGTTGTGCAATGGTAATTTGGAGCCATTAGGCGGCGCAGAATTTGAAACTGTCCTTGAAGGAAAGCGGGGAAAGGGATTCACCACCATAATTAGTAACTTTGCCTCGGCGGGGGCCTCACAGCCTCCCTCACCCCACCCTACCCCACCAGCTCCCACCCGCCGCCCGCGGGCACCGGCGGCGAGGCGGCCGCCCCCCACCCGCCGGGCCCCGCGCCCGCCCGCGGGGCTTCGGTTCGGCCCCGCCGCCCCCGGCCCCGCCGCCGGCGGGGCCGGGGGCGGCGGGGCCGAACCGAAGCCCCGCGGGCGGGTGCGGCGGGGCCGGGTCGCCGGCATTGTCCTTGCGCGGAGCCGGCGACGACCTTGTTGTGGCAGGTAAATTGGCGGGAACTTTTTAAACGCGGGGACGTCTCTGCGCGGTGACGTACGCTCGGCGGGCCCCGAGGCATTGTGGGACTTGTAGTCCGTGAGGCGAAGAGTTGTAGTCCGGGAACCGCCATGGATTTCCCGTTCCCGGTGGGAAGCGGGGGGGGCCCCCCGCGGGGGTCTCCCGGCTGGCGTTGGGGTGGGGGTTCCCTGCCCGCTCCCCCCCCCGGCCTCCCCTCAGGGCTCCGGCCGTGGTTGGCGCCGCCTTCTCACCTCAGTCTCTCCCTTTCCTTGCAGGCTCCAGCTGAAGGCGAGGCAAAGGAGGAGGTAGGAGCTGCTGCTTCGCTRCCGGTCCCCAGTCCTCCAAGAACTTCTGTGGTCCTCCACATAAATTACGAGCCGCCCCCCCCGCACCTCACGAGGGGGTTTGCGGCCCCCGGGGGTGGGTGAAGGTTCGGGCCCTGCGCCCGGGTTCGGGGTGCCCAGGCCCATCGCTGAGGTGGGCGCCGGGTGTCCCGGCTGYGGCCAGCAGCTCCGCCGGGCTGAGGCCGTTGGTTCCAATGGGAACGTGTTCCCTTTAGCCTCGCAGACGGCGGCTCGGTGGCAGAGCCTTAATGCCACAACTCCTGGAAGCAAAGAAACTTTATCGCTTACCACCTCAGTGGGGTAAATGGCGGCGGCACAGAGCGAGAACTATTGAGCAAAGCTTCACATTTGGGAAGTCATCGCCGTAACGCCCGTAATTTCATAAATCCTAGAATTTGTATGGGGCTTCATGGCATAGCGTATGTGTCAATTCATAAAAGAATTTGTATGGGGCTTCATGACATAGTGTATGTGCCGCGTTATTCTGGGTTGCGGTTCTGAGAAAGCACTGCTTTATATGCTCTCTGAATTTTAGTGACACATCTTTCTTTACACAGCCAAAGAGAAGGTCAGCTAGGCTATCGGCTGTAAGTATCTTTATTTACTCTTTTAATATTACATCACGTGGGATGCTTAGTTCTGGGGGACAGTTATAGAGAAACTATTTGGTTTTTTTCCACCGGCATTGCGAAAGGCATGGTTAGAGTATTGCAATATTTAAAAGTAAAATTCCTATTCTGTTTCCAGTCCTTGAGTATCAACACGATACAGGCTTACTCTTAGACATTTCACGCGAGATACATCATCTGCGTTGGTTAACATTCAATCTGGATGCATGAGTATCCAGAGTCAAGGAATATTGATTTCAAGATGCATTTGTTCTCTGTAGGTCTTCTCCATACAAATACCTGCTCATAGCCCTATAAATTACCTGCTCTCTCCTTATACATGGAATTTGCCCATTGATTTTGCGGGCCCAACTGTTGGGTAAACTGAGACCTAGGGGGTGTAAATCTATGTCATGCGGTAGGGTTCAGCCCAAAGTCACAGCCTTAAGGAGGCTCTTGGCATCCTTTTCTACAGACACTTTGCGCRCCCAGCCTTTTTTTAAGCCATCTTGGAAATGCCAAATGGATAACGGTTGCTATTTAAAAAAGAAAGTACTTAATTTTAGTGAAAGCTAAGATGTGTATTCATACATAGAGTTATGTCCAAATGTTAAAACCTTTCATTTTTGACAGCCGCTTGCCTTCATGGCAGACAGTAACACCCAGACACAGTAATGATCCACTTACTACTGCTATCAGCATCTGTATACCGTAACCACTGTAACATACATGAAGAAACGTGGGTTTGGATAATGAARGATACTGATGACTGACTTTTTTACTCCTTTACACTACAGAATGAAGCAGACAGCTCTAAACTGTTTTTTATTTGAATAGTTTTCAAAAGTTGCCAACATATTGCTAAAACATTTGTAGCATTCGTCTGACTCTGATTCTTATGTATGTTTTGTTACAGAAACCTGCTCCGCCTAAACCGGAGCCAAAGCCCAAAAAGGCAGCACCTAAGGTAAGTGCTCGCGATCTCTTGAACTGAAGCTATACTTGTCTTTCTCAAGGTGTTTATAGGGGGCAAAAAACATCTACAACTAACCATTTTGTTTTTTCATAGTTTTCTTAAAGATTAAAGATTATGTGAGTTAAAAGAACGTGAAAGTTGTAAAGATAATTTTATCCAATTCCTAGTGAAGGAATGTGGTAAACTGAACAGATTTTAAATCGGTTGTGGTGAGGCTTTACTGCTTGCCTTGCAAAGCCATTCTGAAGTTCATAAAATGCATTGTTGGGAAAAACGATGCTTTGAATAGAGATCAGAGACTCAATTAGAGAAGGCATTGAAAATCGTGCTTTTAATTACAGTTTCTTACTATGTTTTCATTCAAAGGCACTCTTTTCAGTTAGTTATCATTTTATCAGATTTTAATCACTGGAGATGAAGTTCTACATACCCGTTTCCTTAAGCTGGATATTTTTGGAAATGTCAAAAATATTGGCATATCTGACAATGTAGTTAAAAAAGAAACTATTTAAAGCTCCTTTGTGCTTTGGAGCAACAGTTTGAAATTTAAAAGGGCACAGTTCTGCAATCCATTAGGTATTTCTTTATACCCCCTTCCTGTCACAAACTTCCCCAGCAGTCACAGTTTGCAGTGCTTTTTTTTAGATCGATCTGTAAATATGCAGATTGTATTAGGATTTTGCAGCTAGAAAAAACAAMAACAACAACAAAACTTTAGTGTTGTTTTTAACCTGTTCCCATCATACATTTTCCRTTGTGGTTTTGGATGGTCATATGGGCAAAGCACAGGTGCAAGAGATGCTTTAGTTACAGAAGGGGATGATGGGCTGGGAACCGGGAACTCTTCTCTGTACATGTAGAAGGCCTTGCAATTGCGTACGGCAAAGCAGACTTCCAGACGATGARAAACTGTTCTGCCTCCAGTCCTGCTGTCTGGAGCAGCGGAGATGTCATGAGAAATGGACAAGAAGGAGAACCCCGCTTGTTTTGGGGACCTCGCATCTCAGCTCTGTCATCTCAGTGGTGTGCAGAGCAAATTTTTCACATCTGCGTCTTGGTCGTGCAGCCGGATTTCTCGATCCCATTCCGGAGCGGCAGGGGAACCTAGGAACCCTGCTGCTCTGCATTCCTGTGGTGCGAGCGGCTGGCACACTCTGGATTGCATCTCCCTGCGAGTGGCTGGTCCCCCAGGACGAGGAGAGCCTGCCACCGGTGGTTGCTCTTCCAGCCCAAGCGGCAGAGAGCTGGCTTGGGGATCTAAAAGTCCTGGGTTCAGCCTCTGCTGATGACTCATGCAGAGGTCAGTGCAGTTGCGTACGATGCACGTTGTTGGTGTTTTTTTTCAAGTTTGCTTTTTTATTTTTATGGAAACGTCTCAGGGTTTATACACAAAAGCTGCGTTAACCGAATCTTAAAAGTTGTGAAAATAAGCATTCAAAAGTTAAGGACTGTAAATGACTGTCAAAACTTAAGTTTGGTCCCTTACTGCACAAGCTGTGTGGYGCGGTCTGCCTCTGGGATCATGTTCGGTTTAGTTGTGCTGGGAGCGGGGCCTTGGACGTTGCCCCACACATTGCCCCCCCGTTGGGCTTGGAAGGCGTTGGTCCTCTGGCTTCTGAGGTGCTGGTTTGAAGCGAGGATTCTTGAGTTGCATTTTTCGCTCTCTAGAGCTCCTAATACTGGACCAATATCTGTGCAAAGGAGGATGTAATAAGAATTGTGCAGGCGTCTTTAATTCTTGTTTCCCCTAAATGCTTAACTTTACAACCTTCAGGTTCTTTGAATGTTTTTTTGTGTGTCAGGATAGATTTCACCTTTTAAACTTAGCCACATTGAAAAACATAGAGCTGGGGAAAGAAGTTTTATCACTTTGTAAAACACATGACCTTATTACTGAATCGATGTTGCCATCTGTATAGAAAAATAATTCAGGAAAATTAATACAATGGTATTAGCTCAGAACTAGCTGAGAGGATGGGAGAAGCTTGGAAATTGAAAAATAACATTGTCTCCTTGGGTGTTTTTTTTCCTGGACTCACTCAGTTGCAAAAGGGGGCTTGATCCCTTTCAGAATAGCTGTTAGCGTGTCCCCAGAAGCCACGGATCTTGCAGAGCAGAGCAGAGATCCTGGGATCCTCACTCAGCTGTGTGCTGCGAGACACATTCTCTCCAGTCAGTCCAGCCAGGGAAGCCAGTTTCTGTGGATTCTCCTCAAATACTTTCTTAAGGGGGGCTTTACCAGTAAAGAGTGGGCTGCAGAGAATTACAGTTTTAGCTCTGTTAATGCTTTGCTGTCTTTTTTTCATGGGGTAAGGGAAAAGATACCCTTCTTCAAACAACCCCACGTCTTTAAAAACCCTTTATGGCTAACATTGGAAGAGCCAGTGACTAACATGCCCGTGCTCGTGAGTTTGCAGCATGCTGGTGCTGCTGGTGGGAGGAACCCTTCGCGGTGGGCTACTTATGTGTGCTTCAAAGGTCTGATGAGGTCCGTTCAGGTGACAGAGAGCAAACCAGACCAAAGTASTATTGCAGTTCTACATCTTCCTGCCAGACAGTACCAGAATACTTGGGTGCTGATGTTACTGCGATATTTATCTTTCTTCTACCTCTCTTGAAAGTTGGAGGACTGTTCAGCCAACGGAGGCGAAAAGAGTGAGTGGARGCACACTCTTCTCTTTCCTCCTCTGGCGACTCTTTTCCTTCTCTCGGAAAGAGCCRCTACGTGTCGCTGATACGTCAGTCCCCAGGGAGGAGGAGAGGCTTGCTGAGAGCGGGCAGAGCCCAGGAGAAGGGGGCTCCTAACACCACATTGTGTGGGCTGAAATCCCTCAGCAAGGTCAGACTGGGGAGTGGGAGGTTAGAGAAGAAGGAGACCCTCACCCATTCGAGTGCTACTAACCTCCTGTCTTAAATTTTCTGCATTATTATAGGATTTGGTGTTAATTTTGGTGCATTTTTAATCATCAGTATAAYTGAAGAATCAGATGACTTTGCCCCTTATACTCTGTATCTGCGTTTACCCTTAGCAAGCAGCTCATTTTTAGTGTGAATTAATTTTGTACACTAATAAGCAAGGTGTTGAAATAAGAAAATATACTTTTTGTAACTTCTAGTCACTGAGACGACTCCATCTTCTGAATAGAGATACACATATATTCAGTAGTTATCTGTTTATCTTCACTTCCCTGTGAGTAGTAATTTTGCAGATATTTACGGTTCCTTTGTTGGAACTAGGTTAATCAAGCGAGGAACTAAGCTAGTTTGCTTAGTGCAGTTACTTACTGGCAGCAAGAGGCAGATCATCAGAAGCGAAACTAATGAGACTCGTGCTAGTTACTGTATTGGGGTCGGGATCTGACCTTGCCCTATGGAAAACTATTACTGCAGAAGTTGTCGCATCAAGTTTTGTTTTGATTTCGCCTGATCCACGTATAAGAAACTGCACTTAAATAATAAATGCAAAGTTCTCATTGTTACTGAAGTGATGCTGTTGAGCCCCCAACTTGTCTATCACCCAAATAGTTTATTATAGAAAGGAATATTTCTGGCAGGGAAGGGGGAAAGTCCTTTGACTACCGCTTTGTTACAATTTTCTAAATAGACATCAATAGCACATCTGAAGTATTCTGGTATTTCCACTCGTCGTACATGTTCTTTTTGTTCTGTGGTATGCCTTTCAGCAGCACAGCAGAAATACAGGCCAGTTCAACTCCAACATTTTTTAGCTAATTTAATTGAATGCCTATTTAAAATAGGAATTCTTTTAACCCCAGCCATGGCTGCTTTTATATTATGCACTTCCAAGTAGCACGGTCAGGACAGAACAGAAGGAAAGCACTTCTCCTTAGAAACTTTCATCTCTCGTCTTTGTCCATAGCAAGTTCAGTGTGTAGAAGCAGGTTATGTGGACAGTTTTAGAGTTGAGAATATGCTTATGCAGATGTACGAGGTGGAAATTAGCGTTTACCATATCGCGGTCTGTTTTCTTAACAGAAAGAAAAGGCAGCAAATGATAAAAAGGAGGACAAAAAGGCAGCAACAAAAGGGAAGAAAGGAGCCAAAGGCAAAGATGAAACTAAACAAGAGGATGCTAAAGAAGAAAACCACTCTGAAAACGGAGATACCAAAACTAACGAGGTACTTTAGCTACAGTAAACATGGGAATAAACGCAGATGTATTGGTAATACATCTGCAGGAGCTRACAATTGGGCCTTCTTGTCAGAAGGTGGTGTGTTTCACTGCCATCCTGTGTAAAGACAGACCAGCTGCAGTATCGGCACAGGGCAGCTCCCAGGGAGAGCCTGAAAGAATAGCATTCTCCTTCAAACTCATCCCTGCTATGYGATAGAGCCCTTCCACAGGTGGTCTGTGCTATCGTAGCGTCCCTCTCAGGGTTGGCACAAGAGCAATGCAGAATATTTGGGGAACAATAGAGCTCAGTAAGATTGCTATCCAACCCTGAGCTGACTTTGCGTATCCTCTCTGGACTGCTGGATTGCCTCTTCTGCTCAGCACGGGTTGGTACTGTGCCAGAAATCTGGTTTTAAGTTTTACACAATTCTTTAAAACAATTCTTCGCCTCAGAACAATTCAACAAGAGATCTGCAAAATAAACTTGGTCTTGTCTTTTGATCTGCAAGCCTCTTTCTTACAGGTTCTTACTGTATCAGCTACTTMCCTAAGAGCTGCCATTTGCTAGGACTAGCTACAAGCTTCAGTCAGCTCCTGATGGCCTTTTCCTAGCGGATTTCTTGCTGATAGTAGAAGCGCAATGTTTGCTACGGGCTCCCTTTGCCCCTGTAGGCACAGACTAGCCTGTTGTGTTCTCTGTTGCKTTTGATTTGCAGTGATGTCTCTTCRTGTGTTGAGTATCGTTATCCAGTTAATGGGTCATTTATTCTTTCATTTTTAAAACTAATTCAGGAGCTTGTTTGCTAAAAATTAATATGGGGCTAATGTACTTCAAAGGATCTTTGCAATTCTGATATGTTGACTTAAAAAATAATAGACATTTTTAGAGAAAACAGATGAGAACCAATTTCCCCAAAGCTTGGACAATAGACAAATATCACGGCTTTATGTGTAATTCTTACACTTCCCTGTGACTTACGGAGATGAGGACTTGAAATTTCCCTAGCATGTGACTGATCCTAATCGAAAATACATTCTAAACTTCTGCCTCTTTGGAGGCACTTAACATTCCAAAATGAACTCCATTGTCAGTTAATACTGGCCTGTGTTTTAATTTTTAGAATGATCAGCCGACGTGTTGATATTTTCTGTAGTAGCTGTGCATTCTTGCCTATCTACACAAAATGTTGTCCGTGTCTGTGCTAACAAACTAGTCTCTCTTTGATGCTTGTTAGAATGGAATCCGATCAGCATTACGAATAATATTTCTGTTCTTCCCAAACACTTTTATAGGCACCAGCTGCTGAAGCATCTGATGATAAGGAAGCCAAGTCCGAGTAATGTTAACCCTGCCCTATATCTCCATCATTTGGTATCCGTACCTCCATGCTGTATTGTTAACAGAGAGGAATATTTTTATCAACTATTTTATAAATGCAGGTTTTTTTAGCATGAATTTAATTATGGAACATCTTCATCTCGGTTACTTGGGAATTAAATCCCTAACAAACAAAACAAAACAAAAAAAAAATCATTGTTTTTAAATTTTGTGATTGTAATAGTTTGTATGGTACATGGAAAGAATAAGTGGTGGTAGCTTTTGACTTCTGTCAGTGTGTCCCTTTTTGTGTAAGTCATGCTTACAGACTTCAGATTTTAATTTTTCCCTTGTATGTGTTGTATGGTTTCTTAAAGTGGGGAGGTCTCAAAACAAATAACCATGTTAAACATTCCAGTGGTTCTGTGGGTTGCTTTTATAAAGAAGGTGAGCTATTTTCATGAAAAACCTAAGAGCTGGAAATCTGTTGTTTCCCAAATGTAATTTTATTTTGTCAGTTTTGAAAAAATAAATAAATAAAAAGTGTAATCATGTTTTTAAATGAAATACAAACATTTCTTTTAAAAGGGCAGGTTGGTTGTATGTACCCACTGTTAGGAATTTTGCTGGATTTATCTTAATAAAAAAGACTCCTCAAAAGCTGATTGTGGTTTGTTGCTTGTGCTGCAAACGTACCGCTGGAAGGCTACCAAATTCCAGGAGAGTTGCAGTSGTGCGGAGCTTCGGGCTGAGAGAACCTGTGCAGCTGGAACGCTTTGGGCCGTGGCATGATTCGGGTTTGGGCCCTTGTCTTCTTCAGTTGTGTCAACAAAAATGACTTTGTGTTTGCTGCCGCTCAGCAGCCGGAATGGGAATAGATGATTTCAGTGCTGGCTTCACCAGCTGGAGCTTCCTGAAGGCTGACCTTGTAACTCTTGTTACTTACTCACGTGAAGGTGGGATGCTCGGTGGTGTCCAACACGCCTTAAGCGTTGTAGATGTTGTTAYAAAGTCTGAAGGGTATCGTCTGTTTTTCTTTTATGTGCCTATTAATTGATTATGATTTAGAGGGGGGGGGTCTTTCCTCTTAGAAATACTGCAGAAGCTTAGAGACTACCATGTTTACATCAAACCCTTAATAGTAGAAAATAGTTTTCTGTTGAAGTAGGAATGTTCGTAGTGCATGCTTCCGTAACTGTTGTTTATAGTTTTCTTCTTTAAACATGTATTACTCACGAAATGTTTTCTTGGACTCACTTAGCTTCTAGCAGGATAACACATATGTGTACAGAAGTGCTTTGCATTAATGCAAGCTTCATTATTCTAGGAAATGACAGCTAGACTAGACAGTAGTTAAACGGGGGTTTAGTACTGGTTTTACCTAGCCTCACTTTTGTTGCTACAGCTGCTCTATGCAACTTTATCAAGCACACTTCAAATTTTCCTCTTAAAGCCTCCTTTTATATAAAGTCTCTTCACATTGATGACCAAATACGTTATATATTTAATAAGAAGAAAAATGTCTGCAATGCAGAAACCGTATCTTTTGCATTAAATTGTTTCACAGCCCAGAAATGTGAAATTCCAAGAGCTTGCATATTTTATCTCATATCCAAAACCTAACTCAGCATCTCAGTGCATAATGTCTTGTATTAAATGTGCGTTTCAGARTCGGTACCCTAGGGCACTGGCTACTGCATGATGTTTAATGTGGATTTAATTTTCAAGGCCTAAAGCACCGGGGATTTTTATTCCTGCTGCACCACCTTTCGTTCGGTAGAACTGCTCTATAAAAACATCAGGGTTAACTGAGCCAGATCTTCCTCAGCAGTAAGGGTGAGGGAGTATTTAGGGGCCTTTTAAGTAYGTTCCCTTAATCCAAGGCAGCCTAGATACAGTGACTTTCGGGCGTACTCTGTAGTACTGAGGAAGAGAAGTGGCTGGAATCCCTTGCCTSGTGGAAGTGTGGTGAGATGTGGGTAAAACCGGGGAGATTCTGAATGTCCCGGTTTGGAGACGATCCAACAATAGTTCAAATGTCATCCTGACACTTTTACRTGTAAATTTAGCCTGCTTTTGAATAATGAAAGATCACTAACGGGCACAGCAGCGTGCCTCGGACACACGGTACRATCATTTTTAGGGTCTGACTGAATGCTGCTTGAAGTCCATGAGGAATTCCAATGGGCCTGTACTGCTTTCGGGGAGAAAATGCATATTGGGATGAAATGTTTTATACTTGCGTATTCCCCCCCCGGCCCAGTGGTTTCTCTAAAAGGGTTTAAAATAGCGAATCCAGTTCGGCAAGGAAGGTGGGCTCCTTCTCCAGATCTTGCTGCCATTGCACCATTTCTCTCTGGCTTTAGCCTCCAGTCTCTGCGCGTTTCAAGCATTGTTATTTAAGTAACAGCAGACACTGAGAATATGGTTGCTATTTTCTTCTTAGCAAAGGGCTCATCCATATGCCAAGGTATAATCAGCCCGTCAGACGCTAATTGAGGTCATTCTGTATGTCAAGTCATGTTTCTCCATTTTAATATGGAGGTTGTTATACAGAAACATACAATTGAGTGTTTGGTTTTGTTTATTTCTTCCTCTGCTAGTGCCAGGGCGAGAGTTGTTCTTAATTCTATAACTATTGTTATAATCAGATTCCTGTTTCAAATAAGTACAGAAAATTGCTTAAGAACTTTGCAGACAAACCTCCTTGCTCAAATTCATAACTTTTCTGAGCAATGGGGTATTGAGCGAGTTGCACAACTGAATAGATGGCCTGCCTTCTGCCAAATCCTCCTCATCTGTTGGGCCTGATGTCTAGACACTGAATCAAAGGCTAGCTCCACGTCAGCTCGCAAGCTTTGCTTACTTTGTGGTTGTCTGGAAAGTAGAGGTTTCGAAGGGAGAAAACTTTTGGATTGACCCGTCAGTTGGGTGTCCCTGCTTTCAGGTTGAGTTGGAATATGTGGAGAAACCCGCGGCTGGCTGCTCGGCAGCGCTCTGGGTGCAGGCAGCACGCGTTTGTCTCCTCTGATGCTGGTTATGGAAGATTCATAGACKAGCTAGGCAGGCAAGATCGGCTGCGGGAGTTTATCATTATTAATCATAACAATTAYGGACCCTAGAAGATGCGACGTGGCGAACAGATTCATCAGTCTAAAGATAGTGGTGGTTCTGAGGTGGCATAATGATATTTTTAGCAAGGGGAAGAGATTTAAAGGGATGTTGGCAACAACTTGCGGTGGTGAGACGCCCGTATAGCTCGTCAGTTGTTGGGCAAGATACACGTGCAGCTGTTGGCTTGGGTTTTGCAGTGAATCCTGGTAAAAGGAGGYGACACTGCTGGTTATAATGGTTTAGATATTCATTGTCACTTGAGGAAGCTTGACAAACCGTTTGTCCTGCGTAGCAAGCAGACAGTGAGCACTGCCGATGCTGTTACCTGCTCAGCAGGAGCCCTACAAATCGTTAAATCTTAGACGCAGAGAAAACCTGTGTGTCGGGGTGAGTGCTGTCTGTGGGTACGTCCCGCTGCCCTAAGTAGCGTTGGGCATTTGGGTGACCAGTGCCAGGCCTGGAGATGTGGKATCGAGAGGGTGGCAGAGTGGTTTGGGTGGGGATCAGCGCCTGGGGCCACGTTATCCTGCCCAAATAGAAACGCTGATAGTGTACAGCTATAGAGTCGAGGTTAATATAGTGAGGTGACAGCGAACGACGACCCGATTTTAGTGCAACACTGGAGGGATCATGTTAATGCTTCAGACCTGTCTTATTGCTAAGGAGATTGATCATAATGATTTTATTTAGTAGCAATCGTTGGGCAAAGCAAGGCTCTTCACTAGGGTTTTTATTCTGTCATTCTTGCCAGGCTTGGTGCGTTAATACGTCTCATGGCGTAACTTTTGGTGCAGGCTCCTAGTGCAGCGTGGGGCAGAGATAACTTCAGGATGCCTTTAAGAGAAAATACTGAGACTTCCCATTCCTCGCAATAACGCATSTTCTTACAGGATCTTCAAGAGAACTTGGGCAAGCATTTGCTTATTGCTTTGTCAGAACAATGAAAGGCTTAGAAAAACACTGCTCACCGTCCTGTGAGAGGATGCACCTCTAGACTTCTTCCTGGTGTCCACCATGAGCAATGTGCCGGAGCAGCACAGGGGGAGGAACAGGAGAGAAAAAGCATAGCTGCCATCAGCAAGTGGAAAATGAAAATCACAGYGAGGTCCTTGGGATTTTAAAAAAAGAGGGTAATTGGGGGAAAGAAAACAACCCCCAGCCCCCCCAACCACATACAAGGAAGGCTTTTGTAGGTACRTCCTACATCCACCTTCACTCCTTTGAATGATGTGACCGCCCGCAAAAGCCAGAAAGTCCGACGGGTCTGATTTTCAGACCAAGAGCAACTCCCTGGTAGTTAATGGAGTTACACTGGTGTTAATCTGATGAAGTAGAAGGAAAATTGAATCCCCTGAATAGAAACGGATGGTTCTTCTTTCTAATTGTCCCAGTGGTGATGTTCCTTCCCCATGCAGCTGGCGTGGGAGCCCCTGCTCTGAAACCTGATGCCCTGGACGGGCTCCAGAGAGCCGAGAACACCCCTCGGGCCCCGCCGCCGCACGGCTTTCGAGGAGCCGCTCTCATTTGGAGAGAACAATGTCAACGTGGCTTCTGGCCAGAGACCGTCCCAGCGCCCGAAAGAGAGGGGAGCTGGTCACAAGCGAGCGCCGAGGTGGGTGACAGAAGTCATTGGTGTCTCGTTTGGCTACCACCCCCCGCTTTTGAAGGGATGTGGCTGGGACTGGGCTCGGGGTGACTCCAGGAGGGGATGGGGAGAGGACCACTCTGCTGCTCCCACACCCTTCTTCTGCCCCGATTGAGCCACCTCTGCCAGCGCTGCTGGAAGGGGGCAGCGGGGGGCCGGCGGGTGAGGATCTCGGAGGAAGGAAACGCCGCCTTCCTCCTGTGCCGCCAGCGAGGGAATCGCTTGAAAAGTGTCAAATGGAAATGTAAAAGTGATGTCCAAATGCATTAGCGTGAACTTCAGATCGACGTAACTCCTGAAAGCAGGGAAATGAAGTAGGTGCTTCTGTGATATAAAAGGAATAAAATCGCAAATTAGAAAGCTCTGTTTCTGAAAGAGCGCAAATCAAATTGACACCATAAAGCTCTCAAAGGCATGTTAATACAATTGGACACATCTTAAACATTTCCAGGCGTTCTTGAATAAAAGGGGGGAAGCATAAATAACACAGGCAAAAATGCTGCATTGAAACCTAAAAATAGAGCGGTCAAGATTTAAACCAGGTTCGTCTCACTGGAAATAGGAAATTCATCTCTCCCTAGGAGAGCCCAGCTTCGTCCTCCTCCTCAGCCGGGCTGCCCGGAGCAGCGATGGGGCTGAAGTCTCAGGGCCGGAGCGAGGGGCTGCCCCCGAGASGTGCGAGAGCTCCGGCAGGGCACTCCCGGGACGAAATTCCTACGGAATTATCCCAGATGGGAAATTCCCCCCCGGGTGCCGAGGCACAAACCGCCTGCGGTCCCAGGGCACGGCTTTTTTGGTTCGCCCCCCCCCC
>JASVER010000011.1:2246680-2343311 GCA_030449065.1 Oceanodroma leucorhoa | reverse complement strand
GCGCTTTCCTTCGGCACGAAGGGTAGCGCGAGCCTGGAATTCGCAGTCAAAGCTGCTTGTAAGTTATCCGAGAACCCAAATCCAGAAAAATCGCTGGGGTTTTGTTTGTTCAACAATTCGGGGAGGGGGCGGAACTACATTTCTTGGAGCTAAAACCAGATGTGAGACATCTCAGCCACAAAGCTTTCTGCTTCTCTTGTGTTTGTTTTCCCCCTGGTAAGATAAAAGCAACTGCAGAGAAGGTTGAGATCGCGGCAACGCTCGGATTTCATCCTGGCTACAAGGGTGCTGGCAGATGCTGCTCTGCGAGACCGCAAATAACCTTTTYTGTTTTACTGATAGGGGGGCTGCCGGTCCCCCGGGCACACGTCTGTGGTTAGAGGTAGGCTGTCGCYGAGCCTAGGGCTGAGCCTCAGCTTTCCAGCCGGGCTGAAAGTTTGCTTGACTTGATTTCTTCCTTCATATAACCGTATCTACCGTCACAGAGGTGCTGGCCATAACTACGTCGCCAAGCCAGGGTTCCAGTTTGCACTGAAAGCATCGTCTCTGCTGAGGAGGGAGAGCCTGGGGTCGCCACTCCAAGCCTCRAGAGCCCAGTCCAAGGGAACTCCTGCAAGATCTGCCTTTCCCTAAGGCTGCCTCCTAGAAACCCTTCCATGCTGCAAACAGGAATTTGCAAATCTAGGCCAAGCTTTCCCTGCTCCGGTTTCACCACCCGTGCTGTTACAGGCCGGTTATATCAACGCAGCTCTTTGGAGTAAACACCGACTTTTCTGCACTGTGTTTATGCCTCTGTAGCCCAGTGGGGTCCTCCTCTATACCTGGACCATTACCCTGGGAGTAATTAAAATAATTAACAAGTGTAATTAACCGTTGGAGGGTAAAGGAGAGTTTTAGCACGTTATATCAGCAACAATTAAATAAATTACCCTTTTTGTCTTGCAAAGAATTGACAGACAGGGGGGAAGAAAGGGGGAGGGAAATGTATAGACTCATGCAGCGGCACGGAGAAAGCGAATAGGGGTCGATGGCTCTTGTGTTGGAAGACGAAGCAAACAAAGAGGCACCAAATGAAATTACCAAGTGGCAGATGCAAAACGAAGATATTTCACACAAAGGGTAATTGAGCCGCGGAACTCATTGTCCAAATGGATCCCAAAAATCGTAACGGTTTAGTAAGTGATTAGACAAATTCTTGGAAGACGACCCAGCGGGGCTGTGGAAYACAAAGACGCGTCCCCAGTGCAGGACGAGCCGAAGTGGCAAACGGTGGGAGGCTGGGAGAGGACCTGGAGCTGTCCCCTGGCTCTGCCCTTCCCCGTCACCTCCGGCCGCRGCCGGGGGCAAGGGGACACGGGCTTGTACACGCCGTTGGTCTGAGCCCCGCYGGCCGTGCTCCTGCCACCTCGGAAGGAGAAAAACTTGCCCGCTGCCAAACGGCCCGTGCCTCTGGCTGTTGGTGGGGACAGACACACAGCGGTGACTTCAGCGTGGATGTAACCGGGGCACCGCAGGCTGGGGAGCTGCTGCGTGCCTCCCTGCCAAGCCCCGTGCTGCCGGACCGCGGCTYCTCAGCAGCCGACGCCGAGGAATCGGCGTACGTCCCCCCGTGCAATYGGATCCCCCCAGGAATCTGGTTCTCCACTGGAGCTGGAGCACAGGCTCCTCCTTAACTCCCCTCCTGCAGGGGAGGACGCGTGGGGGGAAAAGGGGACCCCATTCTTCTGCCCTCTGCGAAACTCCTTCTCTAAATACATCCCCCCGGGGTGGCAGGTTTGCTGGGCGCTGCTGCTGGCTGCTGTTGGGTAGGCTGATGTGGAGGCGATGGCCACCACGGGGTTGGAGGAAGGTGGTCCAGATACCCAGCTCTCATTGTTGCTCGGTTTGGGCTCATGAAATATTTCCAACCCCCTTTTTGGCCCATCTTGACTATAAATCTTTCGAGCTTCATTTAGTGCTGTAGCCTCTAGGTGGTGGTCACGTCTGAATATTCCTGCGTAACTGCACTGCAAACACAACTTGAGAGTCAGGGAGGACCCCGCGAGTTTATCAGCTGGCTGGGGGGSCCGACGGCACTGCGAGCAGGAGCACGTACCACAGCTCCCGTCGTTTGCTGCCGGGACGTCGGTGTATTTAGCACCCTGTCACCGGGGAGGCTGCTCCACAGGGCTGGGGGACGTGGCGGGGGCACCGGGGTCCCAGCTCCCRCCGCAGAAACACCCGGCGAGGCCGCACAAGGGCAGCAGAGACCACCGGGCCAGCCGTGGCAAAGCAAAATGCATCCGCGATTCTCCCCCGTCGCTCAGAAGCGTGACGTCCCCCCGAGAGCCCTCCGGGGTGACGGGGGGCTCCTCCCTGCCCTGCCCCGCAGCCTCTTCGGCGCGGGAACCTTGGGCCCGGGTGTCCCCGTCCTCCGGTCCCTGCTGCCAGGCACCCGAGGGCGAGTTTTGGGCAGCCAGCCTGCTTTCCCGCGGGATGCGGCAGAACCCGCGGGCGCTGGCTAGCGGGTACCCGGCGGGATGCCCACGCTTTCCTGCTGCCCCGGTGATGGGGACAGTGGCTTGTGCCAGTCCTGCGGCGGATCAGAAGCACGCAAGTACTCTCATTTCGTTTTGCACGTCCTGCTTGGTGACGTATGTCAGCTTGGAGGAGAAGAAACAGCAGTTTGTAGAGATCCAAGCGGATACGAAGCTGAGGTCKTCGCTCTCTCGCAGTCAACAGAAATTTCCCCATCAGGTTTCAGAAGGTGAGGATTTCATTCTCTAAATCTTTGTAYAAATTTAATATGTGCTGGATAAATGGTGATAGTGATTATTCGTAATGAGAACTGGAAAACCAGGCCAGCTGCCCCGTGGGGCGGCAGGGCCATCCATGGAGGATATGGAGGTTAGAGCATAGCAAAGCCCTCCTGGTGCCCCGCTCTTCTTCCAGAGGTTTTCCACCTCCAGCAGGTGGAAAGCAGCCCCTGTAACTCGCTGTAAGTTGAAATCTAGGTAGGATCATCCGGGATCATCCTAGATCTACCGGTTCTGCTTCAAGTGTGCCAATTTGGCCTTGTTTGATTGAAATCTAATACCTCTCATACGGTCCAGGTCTCATAAATAGATGTGTTTTCTTTTAATTTCTTCCTTGGACTTCTCAATCAATGGGCAGCTGTCACCGACAACGTCGAAGCAGAAAACTCAGTCCTGCCCTGGCTGGTGAGATTTTGGTAGCACCATCCCCTCTGCCATCCCCGGGGCTCTGGCTGCAGAGCCCATTCGTTGTAACAGCACGGCCGTTATAGCACTCGCCGATTTATCTTTATTTAGTATAYCGCATATTTATCTTCTAGGATTTGCATAAAAGAAACGTCTTTAATAAAACAGAGTGACCACACAGGAGCTAAAAGAGAAAAACATAGGACAAAAGGCTGTTGTAGAAAGGTCTCTTGCCCGTCCAGCCCCGCTGCCTCGCGTGTCACGGGAAATGCATCCGCCCGACATGGGAACAGGGTCGGAATAATTCAAAAAAGAGAATACAGCTCATCTTTCGTTAGAGATTTATTTTGAAGATCCCTATCTTGGCCTTAAGCGAACCCACGTGCCAACTTGCCGAGCCGCCCTTTGATCTCGGGAGTCAGCTTTGTCCCATTTTCCGGAGAAGGAGCCTCCATTTCCAGGTCCACAGTTGGGACACCCAGGGCTCTGTAACTGCAGGCGCGCAGGCTGGTGTCTGAGCATCCCAAGCTGCAATTGATGGGAACGAGGGAGCCGAGCCTCGCACCAAGAAGATCCTGACGTTACGTAAACCGGGCTGGAAACGATCTGCGCTGAAATACCACGAGAACAAGGTCCTGCAGGAACAGCCTAATGAAACCCAGAGCCGTAAAGCGCTGGGAGTCCTCGCGCTGTTACCAACAACCGAAACAAAACCACCATCTTCTTTCTTTCCTAACTCTCTCCCTCGGCGTGCAGCTGCGAGCCCGGCGGTGAATCGGGGGCATCCTGCCGGCGCTGGGCTGCCGCCAGCCGGGTCCGACCCGCCGCCGCGCTCCGTAGGAAGGTGGTGGAGAAACGTTATGCAGAATCAGCTGGTGTAAAGGTGTTGGGGTGGGGGGGGACACACGATGACTGGAAGACGTCTTGCTTTGTGTTTGCGGAAGGGGCTCCGGTTTGTGCAGAGGTCGGCGGCGGTCGCCTGCGTGCCGTGGTCAGCTCCCGGGGACGTCGGTGATGGCCCCGGTGCCTATGGATAATTTGAGAGGGCTCTACGAAGGCATCTCCCCAGCGCATTTTCTAAAAGCCAAATATATTTTATATTGCGGATAATAATTGCTCCGTGTATCTTTTACAGCCCATGGGGTAGGCTATGCACATCTTAAAGATGATCCAAGTGCATGTTTGGACAGCCAGCAGCGCGAATTGGCTTCGAGCCATCGCAGGACATCAGATGAGGAATATGTGCTGTAGAAGCTCCCCAATTAGCCCACGTGTTGGTTACAGCAAGCGGTTGTAATTTACGGGGCCAATACACCTTGTTTCCAGCGGCTCCGGCTTTGCAGGAGGGTTTGTGCTAGGGATGGAGCCGTGCCTTCAGCCTGGAGAGCCGCCCGCGGGTCACAAACCCCTCGCTGTTACTACATTGGCAACGCATCGCCTTTTAGCCATAGAAAGCTCCAGTCATAACTTAAAATTGCTGTATAAACGTGATTCAGCGCTATCACCCCTGGTTTTAATCCAGAAGTGCCCCGGTGCAGCCCCTCGGCTGGTGCGTGAGCCGGCCGGGAGGGATGCGCCTCTTCCCGGGGGTCTGCAGGGACCGCGCTGCGCCCGCACGTCGTCCCGGGCAGCCGCCGGCTTCGCCCTTTTCCATCGAACTTGTTTGGGCAGATATTTTCCTGGGGCAAAAATATTGCCTTTTCAATTTCCCCTCCCATGTTTCCCTGTTGCCTGCTTGGCCTCGGCTCATCCCATCAGGAGCATCAGCGCTGCGGGAACAGCAAACCCCCCCCCCCCGAGCCGCGTGGGGTCCCAGCCCTGGTTCTCGTTTCCAGCCCCATCCGTGATGTCCTGGTGGGAGGCGCTGGGGGCTGCCCTGGGCAGCTGGCACCCGTCCCCTCCCGAGCCGGGACGCCCAGCGCCCGCCGCAAAGTGTCCCAACCTCCGCACCCCGGGACGGCCTTGGGAGAGCAGCAACGCGCCCAGCCGCGCAGCGGCAACGGGGCGTCATGTGCAATATTTTATTTGTAGTATATAAATTTATAATATATATATTAAAATATATATGTAATGTGGTTGTAGGTCACATTTTTTAAAAGAGGAGTGACTCCGTGGTGGATGCTGAAAGCCCTATTTGATGTCCCAGCACCCAGCTGCCCCGGGGCTGTGCACGAGGGTGTCCCTCGGTGCGGGTGCCACCGGGTGCCCCCGCAGCCGCTGCTGCGTCGGCGTCTGCCCCACGCCGCTTCTCCTCTCCCTCGGCGAGGCCGGCGGGCGCAAAACCCGGCAGTTTTGGTTAGTGCCCAGTTCCAGCCCTTGACTCTCCGGCTCGCTTCAGTCAAGATCCGCACGACAAACCCACCGGCTCGAGCTTGTTTTGGTGATGGCTTGCACCAGGAACCTTACGAGATTCATCAAAAGCTTGGCTGATTTTAGGGTCTAGGTTTTTATTCATTACAGCATCGGCTGACAAAGCCCATGACATCATCTGTTTGGAAGACAAATTCTCTGCAGCTGCTTGTGTGGTGCGAGGGGTTTTGTTTAAAAAATAAGACAGATTTTTGTTTCTTTCTTTCAGGGCAATTTTCCTCCCAGTTGATGGAAAACTATGCTACGAGGCTTAAAAAGTGACAAGGGAAAGGGCAGCGCGCAGCAGTTTGAACCATTCATATTTTTTTTTTTTTTTATTTCCTTTCCAAAGACCTAGGGGGGGAAAACCAGCCCCATCGCCCCGCGCACCCCGCGCGCCCAGCCAGGCGTGAAAAGCAAAGCCAGTGTCATGGCAATGGCAGATGGCACCAAGCAGGAGGGAGGGCTCCGTCCCCGACCTCCGGACGGACTGCGCTCCTAATTAGCTCTGGAGCAGAGGGTAATTAAACCCGGAGGTAAGGCAAGTGATTACTTTTCCTCGGCGGGTGCTTGCAGGGGAGAGCGGGCAGGGATGGGGTGCGGGAGCGGGGCTGCCCCGGGGCTGGACGGAGCCGGAGCCGGCGCCGGCCCCACGTTAACGCCGGGAAATCGTTTCCATCCCGCTCTGCCCTCCTGCGCTGCCGGGGAGCCGGGAAACTACGCCCGCTACTCCTTCTTCTTCTCCTCCAAATGACCATAGGCTGCATCAAATGAAATAAAATGTGGTGTTGCAAGGGAATACCGATGGAAAGGGGAGAGGCAGCGTCCGGACTCTGTGCCGATGACGTTAAAACACGACATACTCAATTATTTAGCATTGCGACGGCACCTAACTATTCCATGYACTGAGTTGAACTAGCCCGATGTCAGAGCCGTACATTTTCTTTCCTCCTCATTAGTTGTTTTGGAGTATTTTCGTATGCTAGATAATCTCCTTTCTTTCAATCCACTYTCCTTGGTTTGCTATGAAAGAAGCAGTTGGAAGTAAATTATTTTTGTTGCTGTTGAAATGGATGCAAAGCTCTCACAAAGCGAGATTTAGGGAGTGAAACGCACACAGAGTACTATGAAAAAAATATTTAAAAGTTCTTCATTCACTGTAATCAAAAGAGTGCTCGGGGAAAAATCCCTAACGTGATAGCTGTGTGTCGCTGGATGTCACCCACGGCTTTTAGACGTCACCCCGAGAAATGCGGTCAATGGCAGCAGGACCCCGCTCCCAGTGAGAAGCACCAGCYGGTGGCTCCAGCCCGGGGACCGGGGTTCCCCGGGGTTCCCCCGCCCGCGGTGTGACCCCTCCAGCCGGTGTTTCGCTCGGTGCCGAGCCCGGAGCCGGTGACCGGCAGCACCGTCACGCGCGTCCCTGCCGGCTCGCGGCGAGGTGGGGTCTGAGCTGGGCTCTGCTTGTCCCTCCTGGGCGCCCGAACCCCAACAGCTCCCACCTTCCCCCCCCCCACCGCCCGGTCCCCGGACCTGCAGCATCCCCACGTCCCGAGCTGCAGGGGACGGGTCCCCCGCGCCGCTGCCCCCCACCACGGTGACCCCAGCGCAGGGCAGACAAGCGACGTGGTCCCACCCCCTGCCAGGCCCAGCAAAGTATTTTCTCCGGGATCATCCTTGGGAACAGCCTTTTTTCCAGCAGCTCCAGCAGAGCCTGCAGCGGCTGCGCAGCCCCCGGATGGAGCAGGGGCCCTGTGCGGCCCCGGGGACGCGGGGCTGGGTGGCAGCGGGGGGCGATGCTCGTCCTCGTGGGCGATGCTCTTCCTCGGTGGGCGATGCTCTTCCTCGGTGGAGCTGCAGCTGGCCGGGGCCAGGGCGTTAGTGCTGGGCAGGACCCGGCTGCAGGTTCCCCTGGTCCGGTACCACCCCCCAAAGCTCAGGGAGGTTCTTGCTTAAGGATTTCTGCTCCCATTTGGAGACGACACTGYCCGTGTTTATAGTCCTCTTGCTTTCAATGGAAACTCTGACAACGGAGTACACCCAAAGCTCAGGAAGCAAATAAAAACAGGGAATTTGACTTTTTCTCCTTTTTTTTTTTTTTTTTCTTCCAAAGTATGGCTTAAAACCCACGATTTGGGGGAGCTCGCCGTTCGGCTCCGAACGCCGGGGCTGGTCTGGCGGAGGGGCAAAGCTCCAGCCGGGCAGGTCCCGCACACAGGCCAGCCCTGGGGTCCCTCACCGGGCTGCGCCCCGCGGCCGCATCCTGCTGGGGCTGCTGCAGCCTGCTCCCCGCTGCGCACCCCAGGGCCGGGGGGGGCAAAGCGGCTTTTCTACAGAAATTATTGCGGTGCCTTGAAAGCAGGGTAGGTGCTGGGGAATAGAGTCGTTTTTATTCCCCAATAAAAGTGCAAATTGCRGTAGGGGAGTCAAAGGGGAAGAGTTTTTCTGCAGCCCCCAGCCCCCCGAGCCATAGCTTCAGACACACCTCTTCCCCCGAGATCAAACCGGCCCATTCGGAAAAATCTCTTTCCAACAGCACCTGGAGCTCGGGGGGGGGGGAGCTGGGCTGAACCGAACGGAGGGGGGAAAAAAACGGAAAGACTTATTTGAGAGACCGAAACGCCGGCTGGGAAAAAGCCTGACGTTCCGATTTCCCTCTCTGGGTTAGTCCCGGTTCTCCCACCGTCGCCGTCCGACCCCGGGGGATGCTCCCACCCGTGGTTCACACGGAGTGTGAGACGTTCACACGGAGCGTGGGACGTTCCCACGGGGCTGGGACCCCCGGGGGTGCCGGGGGCGGTGGGAGGCAGCCCGCACCCCCCGGCCGGGCTCGCGCCTGGGGAGCTGCAAGACAGAGCCCACCGAGGGACGGTGGAGGGGCTGTGACGAAGAGGAGGATGGCAGCGAGCTCTGCAGAAGGAGCTGGATTTACCTCGGGAGGGGGACAGGAAAGCGGGGCAGGGCAGTGGATTTTTGGGGAGGGAGAAATGACATTTTAAATGTATTTATTTTTGCGGCAGCTCATCGCTGCAAAAACTAGAAGTCCAGGCTTGCTTACGCAGCCGATTCCTGCCGGGGTGTGCTGGGGTTTCCTCGGTTTTTATGAACGGGCTGAACTTTGCCAAACAAAGGGGAAAAATCGTGGCTCTGCGGAGCCTTCGGCACTTATTTACACATTTACAGCCGGATGCTCTGTACCCAACACACCCAGAATGGTTGGGTTTTACATAAYGCCGGCTGCCTTTTTGCTTGGCTTAAAATAGCTCCGGCTCTGGATCTCCCATCACCCGCTGGAGCACCAGGTACATCTCTCCATCTGAATCATTATCAAAGTCCCTGGGGATAAGTATGATTTTTCAGAATAACATCTACCTCTTGCAGCGTATCATCCGGATGATCTCAAAATCGAATGTCATCAGATCTCTGCTTTCTAGCTGAAACGCCGGATAATTTTAATTTCTTTTTTGTAGTGGATTAGTCAAGGCTTGCTGCAGGGCAGAAACAGGGCTGCTGTGCTTTCCCGTGGCCTTAGGTTTTACCCCATAAATGCTTTTTGCCTTTGACAAGCAGGAGAGGAGCCCGACAGGACAACTCCTGTTTGCTGCCGGGGTTTGACCCCCCAAGGAGCGGCCGGCGCAGCTCCAGCTCGGCACGGTCGCAGCCTTCCCCGCACCACGCACGTTTCCCGTCAAGGTTTCCCTGACAAAGAGACCACGGCACGTTTCCCATCAAGGTTTCCCTGACAAAGAGACGGTCAAAGTTATTTGCTCCAGCTTAAAAAGCGGCCAGGATTATGAGAAAACCTGGGAACATTTCACCAGGCTAAACCACCGTGGTCCCAACCCGGCTGAGATGCTCGTGGGATGAAAAGAGCCTGGGAGAGTTTGGCATTCCCAGATGAAACCGCTGAATTTCCACCTGTTGCTCCTATTTAATGCGGAAACGATGGCAAAACCAACCTGGCTGGAGGGAACAAACCTGGAAACGGTGTTTGGGACTGTTCGACAGAGATTAACACTATGTCCATGAAAAATATTTAGCAGTAATTAAGTCCCTGCTCATTGCCTTGAGCTTTAGATATTAATACTCTGGGTCTCACATCTGTCAGAATAACTTGGATGAGAGTTGCATCAGGAGCTGTGGCTGCAACACCTCTGACCGGGAGCAGCGGGACGGGGAGCGCGGGTCACGGGGAGCATCGCCAGCCAGACACGGGCATCGCTGTGGGCGATCGTCCGCCATGACCCGAAGGTGACAGGGAGGCCCCAGGGGCTCAGGAGGACGGACACAGCACCCGTCTTCAAAAATGAGGAGCGGGAAATTACGGACCAGTCAGCCCAGCCCCGGTATCTGGGAAGGTAGTGGGAAAAAATATTAAACAGGCGACTTACAGAGATCCTGGAGATTAATAAAATGATAAAAAAGCAGCCACTATGGATTTGTCAAGAACAAATACCATCAAAGCAAACTAATTTATTTTTTGACAGGATAGTTGGCCTAGTAGGGAAGGGAGAAGCAGTGAATGTATCGTGTCTTTTGAATGGTGTCTGACAGCTTCTTATAYAGCATTCTGATAAGCAAAGTAAGGACAGAGCATATATTTATATATAAATATACAGGGCATATCTTAGAAATACATCAAGCGTATACTTATAAAGAGGTGACAGGTCAAGAAGAAGAAAATCACTGAAGTTGGTGCAGCCTGCTCCTCCGAGGGGCAAGAAACGCAAGGGGCTGAGCTGCTGCGGTGCTGCTGCGGTGACGTTGCGGTGACGCTGCAATGATGCTGCGGTGACGTTGTGGTGATGCTGCAATGATGCTGCGGTGACGTTGCGGTGACGCTGCAATGATGCTGCGGTGACGTTGTGGTGATGCTGCAATGATGCTGCGGTGACGTTGCGGTGACGCTGTGGTGATGCTGTGGTGACGTTGTGGTGATGATGCGGTGATGCTGCGGTGATGCTGAGGTGATGTTGTGGTGACGCTGCAATGATGGTGTGGTGACGCTGTGGTGATGCTGCGGTGATGATGCGGTGATGCTGTGGTGACGTTGTGGTGACGCTGTGGTGATGCTGTGGTGGTGGAGGACAACGTGCAGGACTCGGAAGGGTAAAATTTGGGCAAACATTTGCAGCAGATGAAGACGTCTGTTYCGGGTATCCAACCAACCCAGGCTGTAAATGGCCCCAGAGAAGAGGAGCGTGCCTCTCGGTTGTACTCCGGGGCTGGAAACTCTGTGTTTGCAGCGAACTCGCAGAACACCTTACATCTGCTCTTTTTTATTCCCTGGGTTATCAGGTGCCTTTGGCAAGTTGGCTTTGGGCAACGTGCTCTACACAAGTAGGATCAGCCTCTTCTGAGCCATAAAGGTACCAAGTCACTGCCACGTGCCGAACACCAAAACRCATGGGCACAAACCGAGGGTTGAACTAGATGCCAAGATGGGACTTCGGGGCGGTTCTTTAGGGGTTGGGCCGCGTCTCTCACCGGGGGGGGTGTCACGATTTCACCCTCAGAAATAGCCCTTTCCACTTCAGGGTTAAGATAACATAATGAGGCAATGCTGCTAGGTACGGCCGTGAGTTTGTGCATCCACGAAACACAGGAAAATGCTATTTCTTGYGGTGCGGAATGCCTGTCTCCCACTCCCACCTTCCTGGTTAACTGTGGCTCTCGCCGAGTGTGCTCGGACACTCATATTTTGGGTTGCTACAATAATTATGGCTGTTGCATTGGCACATCTCTCCCTAATCCCTCTCCGTCGTTACAGAGATCTGTGCTGATGAGCCTTCGTACCATATCAGTTTCCCAGRGAGTTTTTGAGACATTTTAACTCTATCCATGGGTAATCAGATTGTTTTATGAATTTCCATGTGCTACATTTAATCCATTGAAATTAAATATGAAAAGACAGAAACTTCATTCGGTTTTGGCTTTCTTCCTAACTGGCAAAGTTCATTGGAGAATGCCAGTTTGCTTCGTTTAGCTGCTGCTCTTCAAAGCCAAACATCTTCTGCACGTTATCCGTAGGAGACTACGATTTGGTCCATCCAGGGATGGGCTGGTGGCTCTCRCCCACCCCTGGCAGGACCTGGAGCYCGGCTCAGCTCAGCGCAGGAGGCATGTGGAGGCCACTCTCCATTACCTCCTTAAAACCTCAGGTGAGGGGAACAGCAAAAAGAAAGACCCATGTCCAACATCGCTAGATGGAAGTAGAACCATAGAATCATTAAGGTTGGAAAAGACCTCTAAGATCATCAAGTCCAACCATCAGCCCAACACCACCAACACCACTACCGTAGATATTATCCTTCCCCATATGCAAGGAAATGYTCTTTTCTTCTTCA
Source organism: Oceanodroma leucorhoa (assembly GCA_030449065.1). Classification (NCBI taxonomy): domain Eukaryota; kingdom Metazoa; phylum Chordata; class Aves; order Procellariiformes; genus Oceanodroma; species Oceanodroma leucorhoa. The sequence continues at coordinate 2,331,415 of JASVER010000011.1, read as the reverse complement.
TTGAAAGACCACAAAGAAAGTGCTTGGTTACGCTCTCGTGTCCATTTATTAAAAAAACCCCGAAGATTTCCTTCATTTCATCTTAATTGAAGATCAACCACATCAGCAAGCGAGGGGATCTTCTACCCCAACCTGGGAGGAAATGGAAGGTAGAAAGGCCTGCACAGATCGTTAGGGGGTTTGCTCTYGTTCTGGCTTAATTTCAGCCCAGAACAACATGCTATTGCTGTTAATTGTACAGTGACGACCTAAGGCCGTTAAGCATCTCCCACAGAAACACACCCACGTATGTTTTATTAGAAGATCCCGCCGAGGCAATACTTGGTTCCCTCAGGGACGCCCGGGTCTCGTGCCCAGCCCCGCGCTGCGATGGAGCCGAGCCGAGGCGGGACCCCGCTCACCCCCTTAACGTAAAGCTAAAGGCATYGGGGAGTTATAAACTAACCCGGTTTATAACACTGGTGGCATCCTTTGGGGAGTTTCTTGTAGCGCCGGAGATTTGGYCGTGTTCAGTTTCATTTCATTGCTGATAGAAATTGAATTTTTTTTTTATATCTGCATCCGCRTCTGGTAATAGGTCAAAAGTTCAGGAAGCTAAAAAAAAACTTAAAAAAAAAAATAGGATCTTTCTTTTTTCTGTTCCCTGAACACGTAAGGTTGCTTTCCAATGCACATTTTATTTTAAGGTGAGTTATTTTGTTGCCATAGTAATAGCGTTCAGGTTTTGAACCGCTACCGTTTTGGTTTTCTTCCAGGCTAGACTTGTCACGACCAGTCGGCGTCCCAAGCCCCCTCCCAGAGAGGCGATGCTTCCCACGGTGGTGCAAAATACCTTGAAACTTCAGCCCCAGTCCGCACGACGGAGCATCGCCGRTCCCCGCTGCGGCACGGGGCACCCCCGGCAGCCGGGGGGGAGAGCCGCGCGGGGCAAAACCACCCCTCCGCTCCTTTCTTATCCTTTCTCCCCAGCCCTCGCAATAAGTCTTTGAGAAGGCGAAAGATAACCCGGTGGCTTTACTAATTAGCACTTATTAACCACACTCCTCTGGCCGGGGTGCAGTTGGGCTCAGCGGCCCTCCTCCAGGCTCTGACGCGGGCAAGAACAAACCCGTGTTTGCCCCAAAGAGCTTAAAGTCTCTGTAAATCCTATTTGTTGCTACACAGGTGTCTCATTTCTTTACCGCAAGCCCAGTGAATTGGCTTCATTACTAAGAGGACTGTGCTAAAATGAAGACTTTAAATATGAGGATCTGTAAGGATGTTGAGAAAGAGGCAAAGGAAAGGGATTCCGTGGTAAGGAAATATTTCTGTGGTCATTTGGGTGAAACGGGTTCTGTGAACRTATTAGAAATTAATATTTAATTTTATATATTTATATATTAAATATTTAAACAAATCGTATCATTAAGATATCAAAATATTTAAATTTAAATTGGAAATGCTTTTTTTGCCGTAATTCATTTAATTAAAGCAGGCACAGTGTACCACATATTAGCCTAAAACCTATTACATGGCTGCCAGACCCCATACATGACTGAGAGCCTGGGCGCTTGTTCCACTGCACAGCCAAAAGCAGTTCAAGCAAAGCAGTTTTAAAGGTGTTTTTTTTYYTTTTTCTTTTTTTTAATTTTGAATAAACCATTTCCAGATTAACAAATCCAGGCTACGCGCACGTAGAAGACCTGAGACCCGTGTAAGCCTTCCAGAGATTGATGCATCCGGATAAATCCAGCACAGATTAAAGCGAAGCTTTCATCGCACAAACTCTCCCCGAAACGAGCGGGGTGCCGGTGACGCTGCCGTCCCCGGGGAAGGGACGGAGCCGGGAAGAGCGGGCGGCAAACACCGAGTGCCAGAGTCAGGCAGAACGACTCGGTGGCGGCGGCAGCGGTCCTGCGCCGTACGCCGTTACGTCGCATTTCTCTTTCGCAGAGGGAATTACCGAAGCAGAGCCATGCCGGGAGCATTAGAGCCGCGGCGGTTTCCGTGGTTCATGAGATTAGCCGTGGCTCTCCGGCTCCCTGATAGAAAACCCTCTGAAACACAACGCTGTGCCTAAACACAATAGGAGTCTAGAAGAAAGCAACAGCCTTAACAATGAGTTTCTTTGCTTTTATAGGTTTTAGCGGAGCCCATTGTGTTAACACCCTTTTTTGTATTTAGATTTCTAATGTCTTTGACTGGGGGAAGGGTGGAAGGGGCAACCAATTTAATTCGATAATCCCCCTAAGCCTTGCTTAATGCAATCACTCTGGTTTGCGTCTGTGAATTTTATAGTGGTATTTTGGGTGGATGCAGCATTGCACTGGAAAATGTCCCATCATTTATTTTGCAGCTATTTGAGGGAAATGGTTCCCAGTGCCGGGCAGCCTGTTCATTAAATCCATATTGTCAAACGAAACAAACTCTGTCACCCCAGATGGGGCTGGACCTCAGGGCTGCCATACCGATTCCTGCATAAGGTAGCTCAGAGCCTGCAAATTGCCAAAATTAATATTAAACCACGAGCAGGAGACTTCCGCAGCGGGTGAAAAATCTCATTTTTGGCTGAGGAGGCGGGTGGGGCTGCAGGGAACAAAGCAAAGTCCCCAGCTGGGGGATGCCTGCGTCCCCCTGGGATGGTGCCGCTGCGGCAGGACGGGTCCTCCGACCTCCCCAAACGCGACCGCGGCTCACGCCGTCTGCCCTCAGGGCGGACGGGATGGAAGTGCCGCGGGAGGAAAGCTCCAGCCAGAGTTTTTGTCCTGTTGCTTTCTTCTCCCGACAGGGACGGAGTGCTGCAGCGTGGGTTGTTTTTCCACACGCTCATAAAAGTATCGAAGAATCTCACAAGCCGACGTTCTTAAATTCCTCTGCTGGTGCTCAGCTCCGGCGTTTCTCTGATGTTTGCTCGAAGCTGATGCATTCAGCCAGCAGTGAATAAAAACCTGTGCCAAGAGGTTAGCATCGCTCTCGAAGGGATTTTTTGATGCCCYATTTAAGAGTGCACTGTATCTCCCAAGGAAATGTTCCTCGGCCGTTTTAGAAGCATCTCGGAAAGAGTCATAGCAAAGACAAAAAGCACAAATACAAGGGCACGGGGGGCTGGTATAGTCGAGAGGCAGCAGCAACAAAGTCAAGATGGGAAGAAGGGTTTGGAAGAAAGGTCAAGGTCTGAAAGATGTTACYTGTAGCAAACTAAGTCACTCAAACAGGAGAAAGGAGCAAAGAAATGAAAAAAAAAAATAAAATTAAGAGGCTGAGATCTACCAGACTGCCACAGAAACAGAAGAGAGAAAAGTGTCCAGAGAGACATCAGAAAACATATGGAGAGAAGAGGATCCTCAACAGGAAAATCACAGGATCCTTTAGACTTAATGGAGAGTGTGGAGAATAAACAGGAGATGTTTTTTTTTCACCTCTACAGCCTGTGCAACTGCCTTCCACGCTTATCTCATTATAATCCAGCGATAAGAATGAAATACCTTGGGAAAATACAGACCGATTACAGAATTCTATCTTTATGGCCACCATTTGCCTTCACAGCTTCACCTCACATCTACTGGCCTTGCATCATATTTTCCATCAGATACCAGCCCAGCACTCAGCCACACAAAACTCAGGGACTTCACAAACTCTAAAGAAAAACTCTTTTATTGGTGTAAAAGAAATAAAAGGGAACAGCCAAAAGGGCAAGTACTTGCAGGTGTTAAAAAACACTTCACCAGAGATTAAATCAAATTAGTCCTTCTACCAAGAAAAGCTTTAAGGGACCTTCCAAGAATGTAAGTCATCTCCAAATGGAGATGACAGCGAAAACATATTCTAGCAGGCTATATCTCAAGCCCTAATAAGTTAAGGCCAAAAAAATAAAAAAAGGGACATTCTGAAAACTGAACTCCTGAGGATATCAGAGGAAAGACTTTTCCCGAAGATAAGAAGCTGGAAGCCTACAGGAGAATGTATATGTCCACTAAATGATGGAAGTTTGAGAGCTAAATGAAATATGTATGTCACTGTTTACTACAGAGGAATTTATGGAGGTTTCCACGTTAAAGCCCTTCTTTATGAGAGATAAGATGGAGAAGTCATCGCAAACTGAAGATCACTAGAAGAGGCTTGAAACTGAATAAATAAAAATAACAGGAACAAAATTCCTATATGGGACAGCATTGTGAGAGTTCCAGAAAAGTGCTCAAATATGAAATCTTCAGACAACTTAACCCCAGTTTCAAACCCCTTGTCTAAATCAGGCCTGAGATTTAAGGACTAGAACGACAAATGAAACTAAACTTTGACGGATGCAAATTGATGCAAATCGGTACAAACGCATCGGAACAGCTCTGACCTACCATCGCCCGCTGAGGAGATCTTGGCATCGCTGCGCTGACATTTTCATAGAGCTACGCTCAGCCCTCAGAGGCAGTCGGGAGGCAAACAGACCGTAAGGAATTATTAGGGAGGACACGGAGAACAAATAAAAACAAGCGTTGTTGTGGCACTGCACGAGCCCGTGGTGTGCCCACGACTTTCAGCCCTCTCTCTGCAGGACGGATACCCAGAAAAGGTGGAAAAAGACAAGGGGAGGGAGTAGTGGTCTGCRAAAATCACCTCGTGGGGTTAAACAGAGTAGGGCCTTCTTATTTGGAAGAGAGGCCTGAAAGCGAATATGACAGGGGTACATAAAGAGCATGGTGAAGGGGGCTGGCTGCTCCTTGATTTGGTTTTGGTTTTGTCATCTTGGTGTTACTGCGTGACTCCCAGGGCCCGTTTCGTTTTCCTCAYCGTCAGACTGGAGCATTAGTTTCATTAGTGACTTAGGAAGTTCATTATAAACTCACGCTCCTGTGGGCAAACTTATACAAGACAGTTTTCTAATCCATTACCTCATGCAGTAATTCATATTTAATTTCTATTTTTTTTAAGACTGTATTTAAAAAGTATTAATGAGCTTATTTACAATGTCTACATGTTATGGATATCAATAAATATAAAAAATGCCTCAAACCGTTTTTAAACTTTTTATTTCAAAAAAGCAGCACTTTTAAAAACTCTTGAGAACCSTGCGCGCTCCTTCACAAAAATAGCTAATATTTTTGTAAAACTGACAAACAGAATTAAAACATATAAAAATCCTCATAACTTAACAGAGAGAGGGTATGGGATACACAGGGACATAATTCTATTTAAATGATATACTTAGCTGAGGGAGTTCCAGTAACATTTGCATGTCCAGCTATGCGGGGAGAGAGGTGACGAATTCCCAGTCGCAGTCGGACACTGCGTGCCCAGGCTGTAAGGCTCCCGGGCACTTCCAGAAGTCAAAAATGCAGGATCGGGCCCTAAAAAACCTCCCAAATCACAAACCAAACATCAAAGGATTAYTTAAAAAACAATCTAGCAGATGTGAAGTTGCTGAATTAGCCCCACCAGGAAATACCAGGTGGTATTTCTGGGGCGAGAGCCCCCTCTGCGCATCGTGACCCCCAAGACGGGCAGAGCCGCGGGCATCTCACCGGAAGGGCTGTGGTGGGCGGCCGGGAAAGGTTGGGGACGGGGGGCTCCATCCGACCGGGGGGGCCCTGGGGACACAGGGGCAGAACCCGGCCCTGAGACAGGGATGTAGCCGACCGCAACTGTCATACCAACAATAACAAAAACTACCTTGTCACTTACAACCGATAGTAATCTTCCTGYTTATAGAACTTGCGGGGTTACAAGCACTTTCAGGTATGATGTTGAAATTCAGTGATGCTGAATATATACTGGAATACTGACATTATTTACCTGGTCCTTCTGCTTACAGAGCTATGAGCATGTAGGTACGCAGATCACTGTTGCCCATTTTCATTTGCATTTCATCCAATTTGAAATTTTGCATTTCTACGTAAAACAAACACACAGATAAATGTTTACATAATATCCAGAGAAAATGAATTTATTTGAAAACTAGGCAAATAGTAAGCTCCCACACTTGCAGCAGTGATGTACATACCGTCTAGCCGACCAACAGCTAACACCAGTTAATGGCTGCCGTAAGAAATATGAGATATGGATCGGTCCACGGAGTAACAGATGACACCGTTCCAGGCAGGTGGCATTTTAGGCTCTAGTGAATGGATTTTAGCATTCTCAAGAGGAAGAAACACCATATTTACACCATGCAGAACAAGTAATCTRTCACCTTAGATGAACTATTATAAGATAGAATTTAGAAACAAAGGAGAGTGGCGTCCTGACTATTTCTCAATAGCCTTTCATATGGGATAGTATTACACCCAACTCTYGGGTATGGGGCACCATCTAGAGGAAAGATTGGTATGATGCAGCAGGGAAATTAAATATTAAATTTTTAAAAACAGCAGCAAAAAACCTAGAGCAGATCTTGTATAATATCTAACAGCTATTAATTATTATTTAACAGCTGCTATCAAGGGAAAAAACTGCATGAAGGAGTGGAAATTTGGAGATTCCCCCCCAAAACAGGATGTTGACTTGCACACAAGACTTCCGCACTCAAAGCAAAACCCATGACTGTTATTATTGCTAATTATTTTGCACCTCGTATTTTTTTAGAATAAATAAGCTATGATACCAAAATTGAATTTTGAGGTTGCTGCATTTAGAGATCATCCTAAAGTAAACCTTGACTTTTCAATATCCATATTTGCTTACAACTGCATAGTACAAGGCACCAATTCCCAAGTTCCTTCTAAATAGCACTTATTTTTGTATCAGTCAAACAAAACCCCGGATTTTATTTCTGAAACAATTACTATCCTTGTTTACCATTTAGCTGCATATGAAAGGCCCAAGATGAGTAGGACGTACATAGAAATGTGCATGGAAAATACTCAAAAAAAAGCCGAAAATGCTTAACTTGCTCTAGTGTTTAAATCCAAATGGATTCAGACATACGCATTCCCATCTCCATCTGCTGAAAAGGAAAGGTACAATCCAGGTACAACCCAGCACATCTGCAGGATTCCACTCTAAACTTTCTTTTTTTGATTTGCAACTGTACATTTCTGTCTGGTTGCGAAAAACTGMAATCATGTTTTTACACTATGTTAAAGCAGAAGTCAGAATTTGACTCCTCGGGACAGTACAATGATAAAGAAGAGACACATTTACTTGGTGTTACAAGCTGACTATGGAGAAATTAATTTTGTAGTCAGATTAAACAGGGGTAAACTCTGCTGGCTTCCATTTGCTCTCAACTACAGCGATAGGATGTGATGGACCATTTCGCGGAGGAGGTACAGGCTGCCAGTGGCCGAGGTATGAAGTGCCCTGAGTGCAAGCACTCGTGCAGCCCTGGGTGAACCAGAAAGAGGCAAAAAGCTGGAAAATGGCTTATTRTTCAGTGTTGAGAGGTTTCTACAATACCGAACCGGTGAAAGCGATGGTTATTTGAATATTACCATCGAGAGTCGTCAGAACGGGGCTTTTCAGAGGGATAAAGTGCTCCAGGTTAATCGCACTTACTTACTGTTAAAAGTGGTTTGGGTAAGTTGGTGGTGCAGTGGCAGAAGTATGAAGCAGTTTTTCASAGGGCTTTTTTCCACACAGGTTTTTGCTTGGAGTATGCATACACAGAGGTGCTACGCCGAGGAACCAGGGACTTAATAGTAACGAGAGATAGGAATAAGAAGGTAGAAAGGCAGAATTAAGTGAGCCTATGGAAGTAGGAAAAATGCGTATACACGCATGAAATGAAAACCTTACAAATCAGCCCCACCTGGGACCCCCCTCTATAACCTCAGCAAGATCTCTTTCAGAGYGATATTCTCTGAGATATTCTCCCGGTACACCTTCAGCACTTGTTATCCACCCTCTCGGGCTTTCTACGGATCAGACAGGTTTCTCACAACCTGCACCCTGCCTTGSCAGGAGGCGTGGGGGAGAGGCAGGTAACCCTGCAAGGTCTGACAAGTTTGGCCACGGCAGAATGGGATCGGTTCCACTCCGCGGGACGGCGTGCGAGCATGCATTTGTCTAAAGGTTTCTACTCCTAAAATCCTTTAAAGGCTTTCATTTTTATTTTTTTTTTTTTAAAGAGCTGTGTGGAAAGAAACTGTTACAATCCAGCTTCTTCCTTAAAGCATTTCTGCTTGTGAATAGCTCTGTTGTTCGTTAGCAAAGATTACCACGCCAGTTAGCAGGCTCTTCTTTGCTACTCGGTGCCACTGCTGCTGTTGGCATTTACATAATAGAGTTCTGCTTTGGAGAAAGATGAGTAAGCACAACCATAAAATCTTGCTTTCACTAGGAGATTTACTATCATCCCCCAGCATGCTGCCGCTTGGATGCAGAGGCTCCAGAAAGAGATGAGTCACGGAGCTGCAAGATCCRCGTGCGGCTGCTGTGTGCTGTGGAAACGGAGGTCCCAGGGAACGAAAGCGACGCTTGAGGATGGGCATTACTCACCAGACAGATGACTCCTTAAGGGGAAAACCCGGGAGAAGTGGGAAGAGGTATCGATCACAGCCCTTATAGCAGCCTTAGGGAATAATAAAGCAACGGGGAAAATGTTAACGACAGGAAGCTGAGGTGCCAGGGAACCAGCGGCATGGGAAGAGGCTCGGAGTCACTGCAGAGCAGCAAACCACAGCCGCGATCACGCCGAAGGACTCCGGCCAAGTTACGCAACGGCTGTTTCGGGCATGACTAACGCTCTGTTTGTACTTGACYCGAATGCAGGCTGCCGTAGTCTGCGTACCTGTACTCTGCAACACRTAGGTAACAAATAGTTGGGCGATTACTAACGCGCTCCTCTCTTGCCGACGCGTGAATCCATCCGAGCCGCGAYGAGGGCGCAACAGGGAGCGCTGCTGAGCGTTGGGCTGCGGAGCCSTGTATTTATAAGCACTTAGGCAAACAGCATGGGGCGAGACTTGCAGTCGGAATGGCGTGGGAAGGACGCGAGCGAGGGACAGATGAGCTTACTTTGGGAGCATTTTCTATCCCAGGCTTTCAATTTGAGAGCCCGTTTTAGTTACTGTAGAAATTCCCATCGGCTCTAGACAGGCCGTAAAAGAATAACCCTGCCTATTGTGGCRGTGCAGCTTCATGTGTTGCCACCCCCAAGCTCAAATAAAAGCAAATCACGAGTAGAGAGGTTCAGTATGGCACCGACCAGAAGGTGCCAAAGAAACACGCGATATTCATACAGAAATATATTAGGTAACTGTTAGCACTAGAATACACCAGGACGTGGTGCTATACAGTATTTACGGTGCTGTGTTTTCTCTTGACATAGAACTCTATTTAGCTCCGAAAGATTGATGTGTGCTTTCAGGGCATATAATAAAACATCATCTGTGTTTTTTTCTTTGCAYTCCCAGCATAAAAAGATGAGCTTGCAATTCTCAGTTCTGAAGACAGGTGGGAGAAAGATTACCTCTAAAGATAGTGAGTATCAGGATGCTCTTTTCCTAGCTGGTAATTTCTTTTGAGGACTTCAGTTTTACACTGCACCTCTCACAGGAAGCACCGAGCTGTAACTTCAGAGACTCCGGTGTAATGCTGGGAAGGTGGGAGAGCTGTTACTATTGGAAAGCCACTAGAACTGAGGTTTGCAGCTTGGTAAAGTGGCACCTCGTGCCTCGGCTAGTGCTGAGCTCACCAATGAGCCTGCCTTAAAAAAGATTCCAAGAGCTACCATGGTGAGCGATTTTTTTTTTTTAAATATTTAAACTCTCATTAGCAGCTTGAGAACTTTAGAGGACGAAGAAGAAATGAGGACTACACCTCATCCAGTTAATCYGAGCTCCTGGCACAAAACAAACAACTTCCAGAGCTGCACGAAGGGGTAGGCGAATATGGGTGAACTTCGCGGAACAGCTCAATGTCAAGCACCTGACTCCTCCAGAGAGCTACTGGCGCTTGGTCGGGTACCTTGAAGCACGCTGAGGAGAGGCTGCCAGCGGGAAGGACTGCATCCTGACGGTAGCAGCAGGGAGAACTCTGAAACAGCACTGCACAGAAAGCCTAGTCATGAGTGGATGCTATAAATATATGCTAAAAATTAATTTATTCTTAATGTTTCAACAGCATCGATTTACGATGATTCAGCTCTTGGTATTCAAAGCACGAAGATGAGTCGTCTTTTTTTTATTTTCCAGTTATGACAGTGWTCGTTACACTGCCAAGGCTGGGGGAGTTCTAATGCCAAATGCCAGGTGTTTATGGTGGCAATTTTACACCAAAGAATGCTGACAATTCACTTAATATGTTTGAGCAACTTATTGCTAAAGTGACATAAATTTCTGGAGCTTTGACAGGACGCTTCCCATGGAAAAAACATTTCTTTCCTTTAAGAGTATCTGCAGTGATTGCTATTGAACCCTTTTTTCTTTGACGAGAACAGGTGCTGTATCAATCATATTTTCATTTCCTGGACGCTGGGAGCAAACAATTTTAATTTGGCTCCCAAAGCCACCCAACGCCCTCCATTCTGTAACTTTGGCAGGACTATGCCCCTTGGGGCGTATCGCTGACTGTACGTGCCGAGGCGAGGACACGCTGCTAACAGCCCGCTTCACRCGAGATGCACAAGGGCTCCTCTAAATATCGAGAGGCTTCTCAAGTCGCCCAACACCAGGCATCCGTATCTCAACACTTTATCTTGAGCACCTTTGTCTACGTTGACGGTGGATTAAACTGTTCCATGAACCCAAAGAAAGGTACTTTTCTGTGCCTCCAGTACACCACCGTACAGCTGCCCCATCCCCAGTAATGCCTTTCCCTACAGCTAGGCCGTTCTTATGGGGAGCCAGTGAGGGCTGGCACCCCCCCGCCTCCACCTTTCCACCCACGCAATCCTTCCCCGCGTGTCCCCCTCCACGGAACACGCATGGGCTCCGTGCCCTCCCCCCGCCTGACAAAACTAAAGATCCCCGAATTCCTGCTTTTCCTTTTAAAAACTAATTATTTTCCGGGCCTCCGCGGCWCTCCATTTCCCCGCCGCTGCCGGGCAGGAGGCCGCCTCGAGGCCCCGCACCTCCGACAAAAAGGCCGGGAGGGCCGAGGCGCGGGCAGGCCGCGSTGCGGGGTACCCAGGCTCTCCCCCTTGCCCGTCGCGGCGGCGGCCCCGGCGGGGAGGCCGCAAGGCCCGGGCGCGGCCCAGCCGCCATCACCGCCTCCTCACCGAGCCGCCGGCCGGAAGTGTCGCCTGCCGCGCGAGCCCCGCCCCCGCTGCGTCACCGCCCCTCCCTTCCGGCCGGGCGCTTCCGCCCCGTCCCCTCCCCGCGCCTCCCGGCGCCGCTTCCCCCCTCGCGCGAAGCCGCGCACCGCCCCCGTGCGGCGGGCGGCGCGCGCTGCACCCCGCTCGGCGGCTGCCTCTCGGGCCGGGATATCTATGGGGCGAACGGCGATGCGATGAGCCCGGGCGGGAGCCGGACCGGGGCTAGCGCCGCGCACGGGCAGCGGGGCTCCTCCATGGGGGCTCGGCCGTAGTAGGAGCGGCGTCTCCCCGGGGCGCGATCCGCCACCTCCCCTCCCCCTCGGGCCTCCTGAGGAGGATGGCGACGGCGGCCGCCCCGACCCAGCTCGAAGCCGGTGGGTATCGCTGGCGGCGGGGGCTGCCCTCCGCCCCGCCGGCCGCCCCCCCCTCGTTGTAACCGTGTCCCCTTCTCCCCCCCACCCCCCGCCCCTCCGCAGAGCTCTACTACCTGATCGCCCGGTTCCTGCAGTCCGGACCCTGCAAGAAATCCGCCCAGGTGAGCGGGGAGCCGGGGGGCTCCGGCCGGGCCGGGCGGGGACGGGACGGGGCAGGAGGACGGCGGGCGGGGGAGCCGCTGCGCTGCGGGCGCCGGACTCACGTCCTTTGTGTGTCTGTGTGTCCGTCTCTCCCCAGGTGCTGGTGGAGGAGCTGGAGGAGCACCAGGTAAGGCGCCTGCCCCGGCAGCTCGGGGGCAGCCCTCGGGACGGGGGGGGGTCGGGGGTTGCCCTGTCCCGTCTAACCCAGCCCATCTTCTCCCGCGGCTGCGGGAGACCCTACGAGAGGCGCGGGTGCCCCCGCTGCGGGCGGCTGGGTCGGGGGCAGCGGCGGAGGGGCTCCTCCCCGGGGCGGGCTGGCATCGGCGGGGGCTCCCCTCGCTCGCCCGGGGAGGGGTCGCTCCGCGCGGGGCCGGCCGGGGTCTGACGGCCGCCTCCGTCCCCGTCCCTCCTCCCCTTCCCCGTCTCCTTCCCGCAGCTGATCCCCCGGCGCCTGGACTGGCAGGGCAAGGAGCACCGCCGGAGCTTCGACGACCTGGTGAGCCAAGTTGCACTCCCGACTTCCCCGACAAGTTCCCCCCGCCGCCGCCGCCGCCCCGGGCGCCGCTCCCCGTCCCCCCCCCCCGCCGCCCCCCCTCACAGGGCTGCGGGCTGCGCCCCGCCGAGGCCGCGGCTGCCGCCGGGCCGCGGGGGGTGCGGAGGAGAAGGAAGGGGAGGCGCGGCCGGGCCGGGCCGGGGGACACACACCGGGGTGACGGCGGCGGGGGCTGCTTGGTGCTGACTGACTGCGGCGTGCTATTGTGGGGCCGGGAGGGTTATCTGAGGGCACGTACCGAAGCGCAGCCCGGCGAATGGCGCTGCGTCTTACAAGCCGGAGAGCGGCGGGAGGCGATGAAAGGCGGCAGCTGATTGGCTGCGGCGCCGCGGAGGAACTGGCAGGGAGGGCGGGATGGGGCGGGGGGCGCGGGGTGCCGRTCTCCCCCTATGTCCCCCCCTGCCGCCCTGCGCGCCCCTCGCCGGCCGCCGCTCCTCGGCCGGGGCGGAGGCGGCTGCCCCGCGGCCTGCCGGGCCTCCCCCGCCTGGGGACGTCGGGCGCTTCGGCCGGCTTCTGGCAACACGGGGGCAGCGCCCTCCGCGCCCCCGCCGCCTCAGGGGGCGGCGGTTTGACACCCCCCCCTTCCCGGGGCTGACGGGGCCCCCGGCCCCCCCCCCGCCAAGGGGAAGCGTGAGCGTGGCCGAAACACAGCGGTCCGCGGGCACCCGTGGGCTGGAGAAGGCCGCCGGCAGCGGGTTCCTGTCATCGCCCGGCCCCGGGGGGCGGCGGGGGGCGGCGGGCGGCGCGGCGGCCGGGGCTGGCCGAGCGGGAGGATTACATGTCGACGTGCCGCCGGGCCCGTCGCCGGCCGGGCAGAGCCGCTGGTCTGGTTCAGGGATTCCTGGCCTGCAGCGGCGGCGGCCTGTGCTGAAACCCTGCTGCTCGCCGGGGCGGCTGGGCCTGCTTTAATGTAAAAAAAAAAAAAAAAAAGGGATTTTTAGGAAATGTTGGAACTATTAAATGCCTATGAAAAATACGGAGTGGCTACTTTTGCTAGATATAAACCGTATGAATATCTGTCATTGGGAAAGGTCGGCTTCCCTCTGCACCGCCGAGGGTGCGCGGGGATGGCCGTCTTCCCTTCGCAGCCGTGAGACGCGCGYGTTCTCACCGGCCTCCGCGTGAAAGCAGTGAAACTGAAAAGTCATTTGGATTTCTTTCCGAAGGGTGCAAATGGCCTTGTTTTCATTTCTAGGAGCTCTGGGTAATAATGTATGGCGCTGATTTAGCACTTTGCAGTTGGAATGCTGTAAACTTACTTAACAGCTTTTATAATGTTGTTATACTGCATACGTGTGATCATCACTGTCTCCTCACCTGGAAGGAGTTGAAAATACGTCCATGCCTTTCCCATCTCGCACAGTGCAATGGTGATGTGGGATTTTGACAGGACTGTTGCTCAAACTGCTTTGTAGCTTGCTCAAGAGTTAGTTTTCCACTTTAGCAATATTGTAGAAGCTGAGATGCAGATGGGAGAGCTCCTTGTGTTGAGATGAGACATTTGTACCTGCTGGCTTTCCCTTTCCAAGGCGTATTAAGAATTTAAGATGAATGTTATGCTTCATCATACCTCTTGTGGATAATTCTGGGACTGTATATTGTGTGAACAGGCACGGAGTAAGTACTGCATTCAATAAATTTTAATGCTGTACGGTCTTCCTAGAGAACCTGAAATCTAACTGTAGGCTGTTTCAGGTTTAGCTTGTGACTGCACCCGGTACCCGAGAGGAATATTAACAGTGGCAGTATGAAGTCTGATTTCAGACATACTGGTTTTGCTTCATCAGTTACATTAAAGTATACATTTTTTCCTTTCATTCTATGGGRCATGAATAGAAAAGCCTTAAAACCTTTTTTTGTGTATTAGATGGCATTGTTGAAACCATGTACTTTTCTTTAAAATTATAGAAATGGGAGACGAAACTGTTGTAAAATGAGGCTTGGAATTAATGAGAAATTGCTTCTCGCTGTATAGAATTATCAAAATTAAGTATCAAGATTTTTTCCTCTGTCTTAAACTAGTCAACAGTAATCGATCCTTTTAGATTGCCTTTTTTATCAAGTATTATTTAACTGTTTATCATGATTTACGGTAAGGAGCAGGACTATAAATGAATCATTACAGCGAGACAGGTTGATACTGGGTAGGATGAACTGAGCTTCTCTCTATTAATCCTCAGACTGAAGCTTTCACTGTTGAGGATGTTGAAGAAAGGCCTTTTTTCTTCTGGTTGCTTAGGGTCTGATGTATTTGGAATTTGGACCTTGGGTTGCATATGATTGTATATTAACCTGAACTAGTCGACTTCAGGGCTAGCTACATGTCTGAGTGTCATGTTTAGAACAAAGCCAAGGTTGTGAAGAAGACAAATAACTCTGACCTTCGTTTTAATTATCTCAGTCACATAATGAACCAAAAATAAATTATAGATGCTAGCAATTGGAGATAAAGTTTATTCTACCGTTTCTCCTTTTTGAAGACGTACAGACAGAAAACCAAATTCAGTTACAATCTCTGCCTCGTATTGCAACTACACTGGTCAGGCAGGCCTGAGATAATCGAACCCAATGAGAGTTTACAAACCCAGAGAAGTCTGATTTTTTATGTTTGTTTGCCCAGTATTCTGCTTTGGCAAATCTGACAAAGTATTTCTTGTTCTAATTGCTGGTGTTTCAACTTTGTTTTCCATTCTCAGTTTGACCGTTCAGGTTAACGTTGGTATTTTTCAGAAAATAGGCCRATGCTCTTGCCATTGAGTATGTTGTTACTGCTCTTAGGGCTTTTGTAAACGATAAAGATGTAACAACCAAATCGCCTACTAGGTGGCTATTATCTAGGGAATGTTTACTCCCACTTCACTTGAGCTTTTAGTCAAGATCTGAAAACTCTCTGTTGAGATTTCTTTTTCTTTTTTATTTGAACTTGGTCTTTAAGTGTCAGGTACCACAAGGCAGAAGAGTAATTTAAGACACACTAATAAGAATCGTACCTAGCGAGCAAAGCTTACGTGCATTTGTGTTCCCTTTGTCTTTTCTGCTTATTTCCGCTTTGGAGTACTTTTTATGTGCAACATGTGGCTGTCTGTCTAGGTAATCATCCAGGTGTACTCCAAAGCGGTTTTTGCTTTTTTATTGATTGCTGGTGGTCTTGAGGCATGAAATGTGTTTGTTAGGGGGGGGGTCCTCGCTCTCCTTATGAAGGCCTGAAGTATGTCAAACTTGCACACCATTAGTACTCCTATTTTAAATTAACCGTAGCAGTTCAATGTGGCGTCAGCTGTTGTACAGAGGAGTCGAGCTGAACCGACTCAGATTATCAGAACAGTCTCCAGTGGACTGCTGTTCGAAATTATCTTTGTTTATTCCTGATAAAGATGACTGGCTCTGGTCTGGTTTTCAAGAACTTTTTGATGGGCTGCCTCTTCTTGCTCAGCCCGTTTTGGTCTTTGTGCTGAAGATATGTATAATTTTAGGAAAAACAGAAAATCAGCTATTGTTGGACGGTGGAAAATTTGCATCCGTGAACGGCTGTGCTGGTATGGAACAGCTTATGGGATTTGGCTTTGAGTTTCTGCCTTGCCCATCTGCATTGATTTAAAACTGGCTATGAGTCTGAGGTGCTGTTATTTATAGATATTGCCAACCCCAGCATTAGTAGTGGAGAGATGTTACGGTTTGTCACCTCAGGAACGTGTCAGCTGGTAGTATGGTAGTTCCAACCCATTCTCTCTGGGGAAACCGACTGGATAATGGCTTTTTAAATCCATGTGTATTTGCATACTGTTGACATCTTGTGCAAGTCCAGTATCTGAGCTTCCTTTTGCTGAGATTCCATATTTGAGGTCTTGAGTAATTTCCTGCTTGCTCAGCTGGCTTGGTCCTCTTGGTTTCCTCTGCTGCTTTTTGATACAGTTGTCAATTGATTCTTAATTGATTGTTATTTTGGCAAATGAGAGAAGTGTTGTACGACTGCCTAGAGGTTAGAAATCTGCTGCTGATGCACAACTGCCTGCCTGCCTGCCCACAGGGACRGGGTACGAAGGAGCCTTCAAAGGTCTGCGTTGCTGCCTGCGTTGCTTCCATTATGCAGCTCTCACGTCAAATTTAGTCTGTGCTTTGAAGCAACGTTTCGCAGGGCTTTCCAAAAGAGATGTTTCAGAGCTATCTGGTTCCGATCCCTGGGAAGACAGACATCTTATTATAAGTAGTAATCACAAAGAGTCTTTTTTTGTTTGTTTGTTTCCTGTTTATGGAAACCTTCCTTGGAGGAGAAATTGTCAGCAGTCATACCAGGGGATTTTGTTTGTTCCAGGGATCAACAGGCTTCTTGCCTGTCGTCTTAGCTGTCCAGTGAGGACCCTTTGCTCAGTAGTCTTTGAGATTACATGGTAATGCTTGCARCAACAGAAGCATAAACAGGTTAGGGGTATGATTTTCTCCTAGCCCTGATGTGACTTCACTAATAGTTCTTTACTTGCAGCTGCTTATCACTGTAGCAACTTATTTGCATACTGGTTCCAGCAGTCATGACTGTTGCATTCACCCATGGTTGTTTACATAGTTTTTTTTAAAAGAATGGATTCACTTTACCCAATTCTTGAAAGTTTTTAGATCCGTAAGAACTGTGTGGTTACTGTGTCACAGCACTCTTCCATGGTACTGCAGCATTCTTGTGCTCTCACATTTTAACTTTCATAGGGTCTTTCACATGTTAAGGCAACAGAACATTTGTCTCTTTATAATTTATCCCAGGGTGCAGAACTTGCTCTYGCTTAGCATGTTTTCAGCTCTACTGCATTATTTTAACATGCTCTTTTAAAAGCTCTTGTTAAGCACGTTTTTGGCCTGTGTCACTCGTCTCGGATTTTTTCTAATTTTCTAATTATTTTCTAAAATATTTTCTAATATTCTAAAAATATTTTCTAATATATTTGAGGTTGTTTAATTTTGCCATATGGGGTTTGGACTAGCATACACTAAGAGGTATGGCTATAAGTGATGCTAAGCTCTGCCTTTTTCCTTCCTTCTTTTAATGAAAATCCAATTTGGGAGACTTTGTTTTTCTCAGCTGTAWGTTTGCAGCTTCATGTTTTGGAAAGATACTTAAAATCCATTTACAGCTATCTCACACAGGGGTGAAAGGAAGGATTTTTGTTTCRAGTTCTTTTGGGAACCTGAAAATAGAATTGCTTGTTTTGCTCYGGGCTGCAGTTTAAGCATTTTACCTGGAAGTTATTATGGGAAAAAAAATCTCCAGGAGAATTTGCTGCTATTGCTGCCTGCCTATGTAGCTGTTTGGTAATAACAACAGTGATAATATTCAGATTAAGGGCCACTTATTTGGGCTGTTCTGGCTTGTAGAAACATGAAAATGTGCAGGGAAAGAAGCGTGATACAGCCTTTCTTCTTTAGTATGGCATGGTTCTGATTGCAGGTGGCAAATCTGGTGAGTAGGGCGTGTTAGTAAAGTGAGTGGACACTTTGATATGTGCCTAGTCTGTGCAATATGCTCCACRTTAAATGTCACTTAGAAAAGTTTACAATCTAATAAAACTGTGCACTAAAATMTAGATGCTTCAGCAGCTCACTCGTGCCGTTTTAACTCTGGCTCCATGGTGGATTTGCCAACTTTCCTGGTCTGGGCAGCGATCAAGCAGATGTCTGGTATCCTGAGCTGCTTAACGTCTGGATGTCCCAGGCAAATTACCACCAGGCATGTGCAGATAACTGCCACATGCTCCCTGAGCCTGGCGCATCCATCTTTCATCTTTGAACGCTGGCCGGTCCGCACATGTGTTGATGTTCGCTCCCTTTGCTATTCTTTATCAAACTGTGGCTTAATCTGCGGATCTTTAAGCAACAAAGTCCCTTTCCATTTCTGAGTAGGTGCACTGAGTTAATCAGGACTGCTTGTTGAATAACTCRTGCTCTGTCTCCGCAGTAGGATATTTGCTGCCAGGCTTAATTCAGCACCTCTCTCTAGACATAGAATAGCGGTGATACTTCAAAAMCAGCATGCTCCTGAGTGAAAAAGGAACCGTTTTGCTGCATTACACTAGGAGACTGGTTTGGATTTTCTGTGAAAATCTCTCTGTATTTCCAGAGASAGTGGAATGGTTTGGGTTTTTTCCTACCCTAGAAGTAAAATGTAAAATTCCACAGCTTCTCGATTGGTTACTCTTTTTCTTTTTAATCTTTTAATCTTAGGCTTGATAAATTGATAGAATTGGCAATTGTTGACTGAGAAGCATGTTACTAATTATCAGAGATGTAAAAAAGAATTTCATACTCGGATTTTATTAAATTGCAGATTGTCTCTTTAGAATTGCCTTTGTTTCAGATCCCTTACATACTGAAGGGAGGTTAGCGCAGGATAATAAAATATTTTGTAGCATTAACACATTTATAATATTTCAGGAATGAGTAAGAATGATAGGCAAATACAAAAGTTCGGATAATCCTTTTATCTCATTTTGACTTCTGTTACATCATGTAATTTATAATGAAAGACAATTCATGCTTATMCACTGAACTTCACTGGCTGTACAATTGGGAAGGTACCAAGATAATTTTGGAACTCTAAGATTTTGGAAAAAAAAAAGTTAGAATGGCTGAAGAAACGGATCAGTGCAAGAGAGCATTCATGGGGTCATTCCTTGATGCTCACAGTATGAAAAATCATGGAATGGGACCATGTTAATGCAGTCATCAGGTTTATCTTCCCTGCAGAGGTACGATTCTTCTGTTTCCATCAAAAGGCCAGAGCCATATCTTTAACATGCAGTGACTGAAAGGATGTGTTGAGAAGCCTGTCTCTCTTCTGTAAGAGTTTCCATTCAGATTGGAAGAGTTTTTGGTTGGGTTTAGTTAGATGATAATTTGTATATATCATTAGAAAAGCCTTTCCTTTTTTTTTTTTTTTTTTTGGTTAAAATCTTATTTGTGGGATGGTGTTGATCCTGCTTGTGATGCAGGTGGTTACATTATACAACACATGACTCACTGCGTTGAGCCCCGTAGCACCACTGCCGTTGCCCAATTGGAACGAACGATTTCCCAATGACATGTAGTAATAATCTGTTTGATGACATAGTTCAGTGAAAAATGTTTTGGCAGCAGGTCTGGGTGAAGCACTTACCTTTTCCTCCTTCCCGATGCGTGCCGTTCCTTCCCGTGCGCTGGGACAGGAGCTGGGCATATCCTTGGGGTCTGGGTGGGCAGCATAGCTGGGCCTGTCTGATGATGCCCTGCTCTTGAAAGAAGTGGTCCTGGTCCTTGCTTCCCACCAGCTCTGATGCTTCTCTGAATCAGAGTCAGCTCTGCTAAACCTGGCAGAAAACCTTTTCCTTCTTTTGTGGGGTGAGCGTTCCTAGCCAAGGCAGCTGAAATGGCTCCCTCCGCAGCAGATGRGCGCTGGAGCTGATGCAGAGGGGAGCTTGGTCGTGGTTTTAGCTAGACTGCGGAATCACTCTGGCTCGCTGCAGCTGCACAAAAACTTGTCCTACCCTGCCGGGAGGGAACTGCATGGGTGGTGAGCGCTCCCAGCCCTGACACCGGTACTGGCCTGTGGCTGGACACATCTGAAGTGGTCGTGTAGGAGAGAGGGGTGTGCGCAGGCACGTGCCTGCTGTTGTTGCTTTACAGTAAGCGGTGTTCTGGCCCTTTCAGGTCAGCTTTAGTATTATTCGGCATTAGTTTGTGGCTTGGTAAAAGAAAAAACTGGTTTATGACAATCTCTTTCTTCATAATATTGCAACAGATACAAAAGTTGTAAATRGTTCTAATACAACTATTTTTTCCATCTTCAATCACAGGTATTTAAGAGCTGAGTGACCACTTACTGTTGATCTTTAAAAAGGAGATGGATGTGGCTGTATGTCCTGTGTTGAAGGAGCTAAATAAGTTCTGATGTTGCATTTGTGCTGCCAGCTAGTAAATATAGTAGAAGTCAGGCAAGTGCAGGACATTCTGGATAATGAGGCACAATTTATTTGCTGTTTGAACAGACTGTTGGAAAAACTATTGTCTCTCCATAGAAAACAGTCTCTGTCTAAAGGGGAGAAAGAAGAATGTTTTCTCAAGATGACAGATTAGGAGCGGAGCCTACACATGTGGGTCTTAAAGATTCCCAGTAGCTAAGAACCAGAGACTRGGTATTGCTTTTAGGATAATATTTAGGGATTTTAGGCTTTAGCACATGTGCTYCTTACAGTAATGTGAGTGTCTGGCAAGGGTGTTTCAGCTAACTATATGTGAAAATAATGAACTGAAGGGTAAAACAGGCTTAAAAAAAAGTCCCCAGACAATACTTTGTTTGATCAGAGTACTGCACTGGGAACTCTGAGTTTCAGGGGTTTTTTGTTTGTATCCTAAATTACAACTGTAGCTACTACCACCTGGAATTTCTGGTCTGACTTCTTTAATAGTCCATGTCACTTTAAAAGATATCTTTGGTATAATTAATTTTGAGGGGTTTTCAGGGGTTTTAGRCTTAATTTCAGTAACTTCAACACTTGAATATGAACCAAACAAAGAAATASCAGTAGAAACAAGAATAAAACAATTTTCAAACATCTGCGTTATTTATATGTTTAGGTGGCTGTCAATGCACACATCCCTCCGGATTATCTTCTTAGGATCTGTGAGAGACTTGGACCCCTTTTAGACAAGGAGATCCCACAGAGTGTCCTAGGTGTGCAGACGTTGCTAGGTGTTGGGCGCCAGTCTCTATTAAGGGCAGCAAAAGGTAAGATTCTCAGTTCATGTGTGATTGRATTTTATTTTAATGATCAAAACCCCTTTTGTTTTGATTTATATTGTGGTATCTGTGTGTGTTTGCATGACCCCTGGTTTGTTTCCTATGCTTGTCAGCTCCTGCTCTCTTGTTGCAGTCTTGCTAATAGTGCAGTTATTGCTGGCCCTGTTACATATATCTTCCTTTGGTTGAAAATGCCATCTTAAGGCGCTCTGGCTTACAGTTGCCTGATCTTGTTACTTGCTTCCCCTGCCTTCCCTTCTCAGCGTGTTGCACTGGTGTTTGTGTAAACGATGTAATGAACTGAATTAG
Source organism: Oceanodroma leucorhoa (assembly GCA_030449065.1). Lineage (NCBI taxonomy): Eukaryota > Metazoa > Chordata > Aves > Procellariiformes > Oceanodroma > Oceanodroma leucorhoa. The sequence continues at coordinate 2,310,053 of JASVER010000011.1, read as the reverse complement.
GGATTTGATCCATCTGAAAAATAGCCATTTTCTTTCATACACAAGTATACGTGCCTGTGTCTAAAATAATCCAGCAGTCTATATATTTTGCAAGGCTATTTTTTCAGGCTGATTTGTTCCATTATTTGATTCCCTGGCCATGCAGGCAGATGTGTGTCAGCTTGATGGGCAGGGTGGCATGTGGGGCAGCATTTAGAGGGTGGGAGAAGGTGAGACTGATTCTTCAGTGATAATTCCTGCTTGTCCTTGGTTAAAGTTAATTTGAATGAAAGCCCCCATTCYTTTCATGAATAGAGCACCAGTCCTATTCCTTTGGAAAAACTGCTCTGCTTGAGATAATGATCCTGAGAGCGCAGTTTTGTGTTATAACTAAACAGATCTGAGGGCCATCTGCTATTGAAAAGAGTGGTTCCTCCCTTCCTCCTCACTCCATGTCCCTGCCACTTCTTCCCTGTAGGAGCCAGAACTTATTTGATCCTGTGATGTGCTGATTCAGAGAGCTAAAATGTTGCAAAATTTTGTTATTGCTGCTGTAGTGAATTAAATTAGCGCATGGAAGGATCAGAGTGCTGGAGGTGACACAGGCAGCAGGAGCATCATTCTGGGAGAGGGATGGGAGAGCAGGACCTTCCTGTTTCAGTGGCAGTTGAGCACTTAATTTACCGCATCCTGTGAAGTCACACTTGGATGCTAACGAGGACTGTAGCATTCTGCTGATCCACTGGGTATCACCTGGAGGGATGTGCTGTTCGCAAACACGTTTCCTTATGCAGAATTTTGGGGGACTGAGTCTGGTTATAATTGGGTGGAGAATTGCAGGTTTGCAGGGAGGCCCTCAGAGAAACATTTCTTTGTCTCACATTCACATTTTAGAAGAAAACAGCCACAAAAATGTGAAGAGAAAATAAACATTTTTTGTGCAGGGAAACAGAAGTTTCTTAGGTGAATTAGGGGACAGAGGCTAGGTGAATCACTGAAAGATGCAATTTATTGCAAAGAGATTTCTACTAGATTTATGATGGGTTTTTTTCCCCTTCAGAAAAAGGTGCTGTAACGTTGTGCCATTTGGTGTGTAAACCACACTCACTAATATGAAACAGCGTACCTTTTTCAAAATTGACATACACAGATTTCCGCTCCCCCTAGTTGTGTATCAGTATGAAGTTTCCATTTACCATTAGTATTCATAGCTATTTTGATCTATTTTAGAAAGTACGAGTGCTGTTTTTAAATGTGTATAATAATATTTTGTGGTACAGTTTGAGTTTTAATCAGAAGGTGCTCTCAGGAGTCTCTTTGAGTCACGTAAGCGTGTACACTTCATATTCAGAGATCTAAATGGTGATACACAGATCCACCAATCTGTGGCACTATCCTTCTGTTTCAGTCCTTATTCACCGTGGAAGCTCATTTTTCTCCTTCCAGATGGCCAGAAATGGAAGAAGTCCAGGTCTAATTTCTGAGGCACTCTGAACAGTCTCAGAAAAATCACTATTGTTCTAGAGAGAAGGCTCTCTGAGGCCAGTTGGCAGTAGACAGCTGGAGAGTCTTTAAAGAAAACAGTCTTCATTTTAAAAACAATGTTTTTTTGGGGGGTGGGGTGCAGAGGAGAATCTGAAAGGAGGGCATATTGCCACCAATTGCAGGAAAACAGATTTATTGAAAAAAAAAAATCTCACTTCTCCCACTTTCAGGGAGCAAATGTGTGCGTGCATGTGTGTTCTCAAATGTATAGTTCATAAGAAGAGGTCCTGTATGTGTTGGGATTGCAAAAGGACTAAAAAATACCAAGGATCAGTCCTGCCTCAATACAAAGTGCACCCACTTTTTTCATTCTCTTATTGTTTCCATCAATTTAGACTCCCTACTCAGCAAAATGAAGCAAAACCAAGCTGAAACCATTTACAGTCATATTGCTTAGGAACTAGAAATCAGAGTAGCAATCTTCTTTAAGTGTTAGATCTCTGACAAACTATTTAAAAAGACAAATCTTATTTTGGGGTGCTGGGAGTGGTGCTTGATGCTCTTGATTCTAAGAAGAATAGGTCAGGTGGGCCCGGTTTGGCTGATTGTTTCACTAACCCRCTGTTAATCTTGCTGGTACAGACTTCAGACATACGCTATGGAAAGGATCTGCATTTGCAGCTCTTCACAGAGGCCGACCTCCCGAACTACCTGTAAATTATGGGAAACCACCAAACGTGGGTGAGTTTTGAAACATACCTAAGGTCTTTTTTTTTCTTCTCTGTATTTTTATTAATCTTCCAGCTGAAAGTTACTGACTGAAACACTACTATGGATTTGCATTAATGGCTTTTTTGACATTTTGCCATGAATTAGTCTAAACCAGGATTTTTACTGACAATCGAATAACCCTTTTTGCATTATTCAGGCTTGAATCTTCCGTAATATATGTACATGTGTTAAAACATTGTGGCCACGTTGAAAAGCTTTGCACGTCAACTTCCTGTTTGGATGGCAACGTGCTTAGGTATTTTTTTTATGATACACCTACATAATAGGTACATATGCTTATAAGATTGAATAGACATGGTCACAGGAGCATGTAGACAATCTTTTCATTCAGGAATCTTAGCCAGAATAAAGTGCCTGGCTCCCAGGGAACTTTTTTGACTGAAGAATTCATTTTAGTTCGATTATGACAGAAAACAGACTGCTTGCAACATCCCTCTCCAAAAAGGAAATAATTACTAAACCAACATTTGTATTACTTCAGTTGTCCACACAGTTAGACAAAGAACTTGTATAAAACTCAGATACATGTAGGCATTCAGCTTACATATAATCAAAGAGCTTCTCTGTTTTGCTTAAACTGAAAAGTATTTTCCTTGTATGGTCTGAACTTTCATTACCTATTTTTATAGCAAACAAATTTGATTCTTGCAGGCATAAATGTAAGTCCTGTCGGTCATGATTTGTTTCTTATTAGGGTATTTTATCTATATTTACCGTGTAAGTGTTTGTGCAAATGTACAGACTTTTCCTGGTTTGTTAGGGTGTGTTTCTCCCATCCCTTTGGAGATGTAGGGATGACGATGGCAGTCTTCTGTTTCTACTATGTCTGTTCTTCTATTGGTGCTTCTGCGCTTTCTCTCTCTTTACTAAAAATTAATCTYTGTCAGACACAAAAGTGACAAAGCCCGGGCTGTTTGTGGTTGAAATCGATAGCACGCTTTGCATAAGGTCTGTGGTGTTGTGGCAGCAGTGTGATGGATAGGAAAGTTAATTATGGGTCTTCTGTRTGAAGAAGAAATGGATATTTGCTTGGAACTAGTGCATAGGGAACTATYGCATTAGTACTTTTTCTGCTTTTGTCAGATAATTTATGAGTCATACYGTGGACATTAAAAAAGAAAACTATTTCCATATATTAGTATGATTACTTCTGTACAGATCTATGTATATATTCTTTTCGGCTAGTTTTGCAGTTACTTTATTGTTAGCAGTTGGGCTGATGGATTGCTAATAGGCTAGATTATAGATTTGTTGCACACACTCAACTTCTACAGTTGTATTTCTATAAGGGCTCCTGGATCAATTCTTTCATAAGAGGARAATCAGACCGTGTGTTTTTGGAATATGCGGTATTAATGAACYGTACTACCAGATTGGACTTCAGCATTTGTCATGCCATCATGACAAAGGTTTGTGTTGCTTGCTTGGTGACTAATTAGTGACTTAGAGAACAGAAGGATTTGTTGGTTTTGGTGTTTTCCTATKAATTATTTTTTAAGAAATGCAAAGGTGTTATATGGAAAAGGGTCTTTTGTAGCCAGGAATTAATTTTTATAAGTATTGGTTCCTGGAAGAACAGTCTTCCTTGGTGTAGATACATGAACTACTGGTAAGAGAGGAGAATGTGTATAAAGGTTAAAATAAAAGTTGACTATACTTAAGCTGTACAGGAGGCAGGAGTTTGGTTTTGGGATTCCCCATTCTTAATCCTGAAATGGAAGTCACAAAATTATTCTGTGTATATTTGTGCAAAATGGGTGCTTTTTCTGGTGAGTAGTGACAGCCACAGACGCTGCAGTGTGTGTCTGTGTCTTGTTTTAAAATACAAGATGAAGTAGTATGCCCAGCCTCTAATATTTTGGCATAATTGTGAATTCCCATACTGTGCTGGCTTAGTCAGATTGAGTTTTCTGGAATTACTTGCTGAAGTAGTTGGRCTGAAGTAATAGACACCCATAATAATGTGTGTTCATGAGTGAGATGAAATGATTGTGTAATTGCCTGTGTAGACAGGTAAATAAGGTCTAGAACTAGCGGCTAGAAGTATTCTTATATCGTTTCCCTTCCAGTGATAAAGATTTAAGCTTGCTGCCTGAAGTGTGTTTTTCTGCTGCGAGAGTGGCATTGCTTGTGGTTGCCCTCCCAGCTGGAGGAGTCGGCAGCTGCAGTGGTTTGCCTTTCCGTCTGGATGGGGCTGGGATGGGACCTTGTGATCTGTACTCCAAAAAAAAAAAGGTCACGCACAGTGGAACTGGAGCAAGAAATCAGTGTTGTCTTTTCCCGGCATGTTTGYGCGGAGCTGGGAATCTTCTGGCTGGGGGAGTCTCCGAGAAAGTGCTGAGCTGTGGAAGTCGTTCTCAGGAWCGTGTTGTTTGCGTGTTGAGTCTTGGAGGTCTGTGGTGATCTGCTGGGGGAGGAGAGGAAGGGAAAACGCTGTCATAGCTTTCTGCTGCTGACAGGATCACGCAGTGAATATGGTGAGGATGGTCTTTTAGACTGTTTCTTTGCAGGTGTTGGAGTAGTGGTATCTTTAGGACTCCCTTTGYGCTCTTCCAGTCAGAAAACTTAACGATTGGTCGTACAGTACCTCAGCAATGGGATTTATTCATGTATGATAAACCTGCTTTTGAATACTATTTTGCTTTTGTCAGAGACTTTTTTTTTTGCAGGCAACACAAAGCAGATTAGAAAGAAGAATGTTKTCCCTCTTTATCCTGAGTATGAAAATCTTTACGTGGGTCACTGTTGTTAGTGAAAAATAACACAAAATTTGGAACCAGAAAGTTCATAGCATAGTCTCAATGAACAAGCAGTTCAGCTGGATGGAAATTTACAATCAAGGTGATTCAGCTACCTTAGGCCTGCCAAATAGCAGTGCTCTGATGAGGTCAGAAAATCGATGATGTTTCTCTGCTGTAAAGGAGTTTCATGAGGTCAGCAGCTATGAAAGCTGGAACACTTTGTTCTTTTGGTGCTTTTACTGGGTCTAGCTGTCTTYGTGGCCACACATCCACTCTCTGAGAAGGTATTTTGCGTGTGTGAGCCAACTGTGTTTATTTCCCAGCGTTCTTATGAAATCCAGACTTGTGTTTCTTCTGCACACTGCGAGTGATACCCAGTCTTCATGCTTGGTCAGGCCCTGCGATGAGGTCACAGCTTACTCACCACATGTCCTGGCTACGTAAAATGTTATGTCCTCGTTACGAAGTTATAGTGCTTATTTCAGAGGGTAAAATAGTAAGATGTGAAGTCATCACCCTTAATGCTAGAGAGACTATTTTTAAAACAAACGTTTGTACCAGTATTCTGTTTTCTATGGAATGGAGCGAGGGAAGTGCTTATAGGGAGAGGAAGAATTCAGGCAGTTTGAAAACTGCTGCAGCTAGGTGACTTTGTCCACGCTGAAATGTTTTAATTCCTTCTGAAGTTGTGACTTAACTTTGAAATTTGTGATGTCTGATGATTGCTTTTTAAATTTTGTTTTCACTGATGGGTTATTGTTGCAGGGTTTTGGTTTTATCCTTCCTAGGTGAGCTTTCTTGCAAGGMTTTTTACATTTGTGCTGTTATCTCTAGCAGAATGGATTGTGATTTAAGAATTACTGTTGTACAGCGTATGTGACTCCCCCCTGCAACCGTGCCCGTACTTGCACTGAGGACTCTGATTTTCCTGAAGGTGTGACCTTCAAGGACCAAGGACTGTGATAAACGAAGAATGCGTGCATTTTACCACGTCGCCCTCAGACAGTGCTTCGGGCTGGTGGTTCGGGGAGGCACTAGTGTGCGTTTGTAAGGCAGGGCTTCGCCCAGCGAGCCAGGAGCTGGCTGTGCTGGTGCTGAGGCCGGAGCAGGCTGCTCCCAGCACAGGCCAAGGGAGAGGAAGCCCACCTCTCACCGCAGCATCGGTGGCATCTCGGCACCCAAGCAGCGGTCATTTCAGCAGCTAGAAGTGAAGAACTTCAGCTGAGAGGCAGGCCTTTCCGCTTGTGGGCAAAGCTAACTTACTTTTCTTATCAAGAAGACTAGATATGCTCACTTTTTATGTGAAATAACATCAATACAGTTTTGAAAGTTTTCTCCTGGCAGGAAATAGTGAGGGATTAGACTTGGCAGCTCTTATGCCCAGTATGGCATGAAGTACAGCAGCTAATTAGATAGGTTGCTAAAAGTTTTTAGGGCTACTATGTTGCTAATTCTCTGTGTGGGAATTGGGGTTTTTCAAATGCTTTTAGGCTTTATGAGTACAATAACTTCATTGTACTGAAGAAAGCAAACTTCACAGGGCTTTTTGTCATGTGTGTGTAATTCCCTGTTTAGATATTGTGTATTAATCCTCTACCAAAAAATGTGAGAACTGGAATTGGGGATGTTTGTTTTGTTTCGTGGGGGGTTTTTACTTTGCAGTAGCTTYGAAGGCAGTGATAGTTTATAAAGTGTGGGAAGACAAAAATCTCAATCGCAGCTTTGTGTGTGTGGCATACGTTTCTGGTATACCCTAAGCATTTTTGTAGTGAGGATCAGATATATTGAATACTTGCTACTTTTTGTTCAAAGATGCTGTTGCCTTGATAAAGATGGTGCTCCTTATTGCACAACAGTAGTTCTCTATTTCTCTGAAACTCGTGATTGAAGCATTTCATAAGAAGTGCTTTTTATTTTTTAATTATCCATGGGAGATTGAGGAGTCTTGTCCTCAAGACATTGTGCAAATAGGGAAATAGACACAGAAAAAAGTGAAATTACTTTCACATCCTCTGAAGCTGAACTGATTGCAAGTCTGGGAATCAACTGGAAAAGTTAGGTGCCGAGTGCCAGATGAAAGGTGTGTGAGTTAGGTGCCTGACTGTTCATTATACCTTTTAGTGTTTCCTTCGTGTGATTTACAACAAACAGCAGTGGTAAATGTTCAGAAGGATTCCATGGGAACACTGTAGTACACGGAAGGTATTGTGATTACGGGGAATATTTTTGAAATGCGAGTATACCTTTTTGATTCACACAGTTCTTTGTGTGATTAAAAAAAGTGTTCAAAGCCATTTGAAATTGTTTAAAGGCAGATAMACTGTTATTATGTATTTAAATGATTTAAGCACTGAAAGGCACAACAGAATTACCATCTTGCTAAATGACTACATCTCTATGTTGGCATAACAGTGTCCACAGTGTGGGGGAAAGGGAGGTGTAATATTTTTAAGAACTTGGCTTTTAAGCTGGCATACTTAAATAGTAAATAAAATAACGTGTAGGCAAACCTGACGGTACCTTTGTACAGCATTTATCACTACGGGATCTCTGTGCCCTCCTGCAAGAGGTGGGAAAAAAGGTTAAAGATTTCATTTTTACTTTGCTAGGGGAGACAGTTTCCATTTAACAGTTCCTGTATAATATCAGGTATCAACTGAATAATAGGTAGATAGTAAATTAATTTGTTTCAGTGTGTTTTGCTTTTTTAGTACTGCTGAATATGTGTTTTTACATGAAAAACAAATATTGATGGAAAATGAGGTCACACTGGGAGCCTGATGACTTTTACAAGCATCTACACCTTTTACACAACTTTTTTTTTCTAGTATGTAGTGTTTCAGTTGCATTSAGTGATTAAAAATAGTCCAAATTTGAGAGCATAAAACTGAGGAACAAAAATATTTTCTGTAAATATGGAAACAATTAATTTTCCTTGCCCATTTATCTCTCTGCTTGTGTATAARTACTTCAATCTTATAAATGTACAGAAGTGTGTTATGGGTTAGTAGCCCTTTGGAATGATGCTGCTTGACTTTGTGTTTTTTTTAACATATTTCATAATATCTTTTTGTGTAGATAGGCAATGATATGATGATACAATTAAGAAAATGTGTCAAATTGTTCACTATACTATTAAACTAAAGGATTGAAAGGCACTAGAGAGTTTTGTGCAGCTCCTGTGAAGCCCTGCCTACTTCAATGTGCGGTAGACAAGATAAGGGGTTTCTTCCAGGAGCCGGCTATCGCAAGGACTCAACAAACCCCACCAATATAGCAATGAGAGATCTTTAAGTACCATTGAAAAAACCCTCTCAAAACTTTAAAATCAAACATTCGGGTGGTATACATTAGGATAGGTAAAATTAAATACCCAAAATTATCTCAAATTATGCATCAAATCAAAGATTAGAATTAGGATCTTTCCGTATTCTACAGCCATAATGATCTTCATTTGGTGGTGTGTCCCGGCAAAGGCACATTCATGCCTGTTTTCTCCTTTTCTTGTCTAGTGGAAAGATTTGTAGTTATCATTAGCAGAACTGCTCACAGTGCTTTTTTACATGATGTTTTTGTGCATTTAGATTTCAGGCTGTTCTTGTAAGGACCCGTAGGTTTAGCAATATAAAATAATCTATTGTTGCAGTTTTTTCTTGTGGCTGCCATTCTTTTGATTGGGGCTTCTTCCATCAGTGCCACATATTTCTTATTCTTCAATTACATTGCCATTGAAATACAACGATGCTGCTGCTGCTGCTGCTCATAATGAGAGAGGTTTTGTGGGGAACACGTGGACCCTCACATATGGGGAACCATTGACCGTCACATATGATCTGGAACCCATTCCAAAGAAAGATTTTTATCACAAACAGAGCACTTAAAATAAACTATTATTATACTCTAAAAATAAACTATTATTATACTCTAAAAATAAATTTGTTGTAATTCCTTTACGGAAATTATATGTTACTAATACCAAGTTTTCAAAATCCATATAGAGTAAATGTGTCTATTGCCTGTTCATGAATTGAATAACTTCTAGTTGTCACGGGAACTTTGTATTTTGCTTTAATTTTTGTTAAGAAAGCAGGTGCAGTGTGTGGTATCGTAGGTATTGAAAGGCTTCATCAGGAGTAGGCTTTCTTTTTACACGACTGTACAGAATGTTCTGATAAGGTGGAAGAGGTTCAGATTTATGGATTATAATAATGAAGTTGTTACCAAACATAATATCTGATTTAATATTTATTTACTTTGAGTTCTGGACAAAATTCATGTCTTAGTTTTCTTTTTGTTTTGTTTTTCTCTCCCAGTAAATATAATTTCTGCCAGGCAATTAACTGGATGTGGACGTTTCAGCCACTTGTTCCCAACATCCACCTACCAACACATGAAGATGCATAAGAGGATTTTGGGACATTTATCATCTGTTTATTGTATAGCCTTTGATCGCAGTGGGAGAAGAATTTTTACAGTAAGTTTAAAAATTGTACTTTTCTTGGAAGATTGCTTTGCTTTGTTTGATTTCTTTCTTTCTTGAGTCCCTCAACAGCCTCTTAGTTACTGACTGAGATGCAGACATGGCTTCCAGAAAAAGAAAGGAGGAAAAATCTTGAAATGTATGGAAAACCCATCTCTTTCTGTGCTAATTTTCACTTTTCACTTGACTTGGTATTTTAAAATTGCTCACGGCTCTATAGACTGAAACTTAGTCAGCTATTTGCTTCCCCATGTAGAACCTTACATCAGGGTTGTTCCGGTCCAGAGCTTGCAACTCTCACTTGAAACACGTGCTCACTTTTCTTGATTTATGATCTTTCTTACTGAATGGCACCTGCAGTATTCTGGGATTTGGAATTAATTTGCATGCTGCTTGCTGGGTTAAATCTTAACACTTTTTTTGAAACTACATTTTACCTTTCGGTAACCTTGGAAATGCTGGCAATCCTTCCCTTACATTTCAGTAAAACCTGATGATAAATAGAAGACCTCATTACTTCATCTGCAATTTACTTCTCTACTAAATTTTCCTTCTAGAATTTGTAGTATGTCAGTGAATATATGAATATTATTTTAAGTTTTTCTCCGGAATATATTAACATACATTTCTGTGATACTGCCCTTGCTTTTTGTTGGGCATGGTTAAAAATTAACAAATTTTTCAAATTAATAATGCATCTTTTAACTGCTAATGTTAATCTGTGTCTTGTCTTGTCTTTTCTTTGCCCTTGTGTCTTATCAGTAGGTGTTTAGAAAGAGATTACCTGGCAGGCCAATTGTCTTTGTGTTCTTGCTAGCTTCTCCACTCATTATGAATTGGTCAAAGGGAGATGTTGTTATGATAATTACTCTGAGTCATATGAGGGCCTTTCCTTTTTTGTTTACATGATAAAGAAGTCTTTCTCATCTGCAGTTCTGTGAAGCATTGAAAGTGATTTGTCTTCAAATTTACCTGCAGTTAATAAAATGTAATTTAAAGTGAAATGATGTTGATATTGCAGTTAGTTTTATTCTGTTATGTTTCTGAATATATAGTGGCAATCCTAGCCACTAGCGTTAGTATTCTTTGTAGTATCTGGATAGTGGAAAGGTCTGTGAACTCTCTAAAAATTCTTGGCAATACTGGGATTGAGTATGAAATTATGTAGCTGCTACTATAGGTAAAAGTATTTCACAGTGATCTGCATTGGGTATGCTTTTGAATTGTGTCCTGTCCTGAACTGAAATCTCGCTGACATAGTATTTCAGTTGCACATGATGTTGCACGGTTTCTCTCTCCGAGTGCTCCAACTTTATTCTGTTCACAAAAATTGAACCTCGTGGTACAGCTGCCTTACAGCTCTGGGAGCACGGCAGAAGCTCTGAGATCCCTCAGGTGCTTAAGTGCTCTTTCTCCTTAGAGCTTAAGTTTTATGATCACTTTGATTTTACTACTGGCTTGATCCTGCTCACACAGATAAATATGTCTTTYGGTAGTATGTAAGGAAACATTTTATCTTCTTGAATTTACCTTAATTATTACTGAACTGTACTGAGAGGAGTGATATTAGCAGTGGTAATCATATCTTAGTATGAAACATATGGCAGTGGCTTCTGTTTTATAAATACCTAAATCCCTGACCCCACAAGATGATTCCCAAACTCAGATAGCTGTGCCTCTGTGGAATCCCGCTGAAGYTGCTCTTCTGGCAGGTTCATGGCGCAATGATGTTTTAGATACTTGTTCATCTGCAGTGTGCCTGTGTATTATGTACACATAACACATATTATTTCATATAATCTTTGGAAATTTTTGTGTGGCATTAGGGGTCAGATGATTGTTTGGTCAAAATCTGGGCTACAGATGATGGGCGCCTGCTCTCAACGTTGCGAGGACACTCGGCTGAAATTTCCGACATGGCTGTTAACTACGAGAACACGCTGCTTGCTGCAGGCAGTTGTGATAAAGTAGTCCGAGTATGGTGTCTTCGAACCTGTGCCCCAGTCGCAGTGCTGCAGGGCCATTCAGCTTCCATTACTTCCATACAGGTAAGGAATGACCCTTTTTCCTAAACCCTTGAATTAAAATGCTAGTAAGAGCTGTCGATTAGCGATCGGGGATAAAACTTACGTTTTCATCTCTTTTTGGTAGTGTAGATTTGCCCCAACTCGAGGGTGGTGTTTCCTGGCAARCTCACTCCTGCGCAGTGGCCAATACTGCCCGAGAGGAGGATTCTGCTTCTTCCATCTGCCTTTAACTATGTGGTCCCATTGCTTCTTCCTTAGATCTAGCAAATGCATGGCCACCGAGAGCRTCAAATCAACTAGCTGAGCCAAGGAGGCATGGCTGGCATCTTTGGTGGTAGTCCTCGCACAGCAGCTCACCCAACAGTCGTTTGTTCGTAGAGAACGTTTATTTTTCAGAGGAATACAGTCAGCTAAAAATCCTTATTCCACATTTCTTATTTGCTCGYTATCTTAGCCCGTACCGTAAGGAGCTGTTCTGGCTATTGTAGCATACGTAGACGCTGCAGCAGCCACAGTACAGCACAGATCAGGGTTCGCAGAGAATCTGCGCTTGTGCCCGGGCAGGTTCAGTTGGTGGSAAGTGCCCAGTGAGCAATAGCGGAGCAGGAAAAAAATGACTAAACTGCCAGCACTTAGTTCTCTAGTGGTGGCGCAGTCAATAATGGCTAGTAATTTGCAGTTCATTTGCTTTAAAAAAAMCCCACAACAGCCAGGCAGAAACCTCCAACAAAACAAAATTCCAGATTAAGAAAGACAATCCCTGCTATTTGGCAGGTTATGCTCATAGAGGGGAGAACGAGTGGGGATGTTTGGCTCAGAATCCCTCTCTTCTGGAGCCTTGCTGCCTTTGATTCATCACGGTCTTCTCCGTCATGCCAGTAGTCCCTGGGAGTCTCCTTTCTCCCCCTCTTGCCTATGCTTCCAATTTTGCCTGATTACAGCTATGTTGCAAGTTACTTACTTTAAGGTGATTGTTTTGGAAACATTTTACAACCTGATTTTGTGTTTTTTACATTATTTGTTTACATATATATACATTCCTCACAAGCTTTTTGTAAAACTCTGGTAATTTAGAAAATAATCAGTCATGGCTTTTTGAGGAAACAGTGCTTGATTCATTTATCAAATTACCAGGTAGCCAGAGGTTTAAAGGTATTGCTGTAGTTATGGAATTAAAGTGAGAGCTTCAGAATGAAAAGCTTTCCTACTCTTTGGAGAGGCAGAGGAGAGGTTCAGGAAGAGGGAGGGCGGGGGGAGGTCCTCCTGTGCTGCTGTTCGTCGTTGGGCTTGGATGCAGGAATCATTTTTGTCTTTGTTACCGTTTTGATCCAGTTCTATCCTAGAAGAAAGTATTTCCTCATCTTGTTGCCCCATTAAAAGGGTCTAGGCTTTTTTCATTTCTCCAATTTACTAACTTTTGTGTGGTAGAAACAAACACTTGCTAGTCAAAATGTAGGTGTTTTCCATTCCCCAGCTTTATTTTTAAGGAAGTTCATATTCTGTGGTTATCCCTGATACTGCTTTCTCTACTCCCGGGGAGAAGGCTAATATGTTCATGAAAAAGACTCTTGTCAACATCCATTTACAAGTTTCCAGCATGCAAGGGGAGAAAGAAATTAGCTGGTTTAACTGTTACAACTTTATTTTTAGTTCTCTCCAGCAAGGAAAGGAACAACACGATACCTCACTTCTACTGGTGCTGACGGAACAATCTGTTTCTGGCAGTGGCATGCTAACACCATGAAATTTAAGTAAGCCTGTTTAGATAATTATAATTATCTTAAATAAAGGATGAGTTTATTTTGCATTTTAGCATGGAGAGGAATGCTGGGATAATTAAATAAGGGTGTGTTCCTTCTCAATGAACAAGTTTCTTGGGATATGTTCTCCCACAGACAGGCTGTGCGTGAGTGCCATACCAGTGTGTGGGGCAGGGAGCGCTTTCTTATGTGCGTTGGGGAGTCTATGGCATTACGATCCAGGAGGGAGGCAGAGATCAGGGCTCTTATTTCTGAGTTTTGTGCTTTGCAAGCCAGTGATGTGGAAGAACTTTCAGCTTTTATGTTTAGGACTAAACCCTTGTCCAAAATGTATGGGCAGAACAATTTATTCACTTTCAATCAGAAGAACACACATATGTATATGGTATCAAACCCATATTTAATAGGGAGTAAATGCTGTTAGACTGATGGTTTGCCAGGTTCTGTTTTATATAGATTTGAATTGGTGAGTATCATGATAAATAAGTTAAATAGTCTCTTCAGTTCAGACAATGATGGTTTTCTTACTAAACTAAGGAAGAAAATTACTAAAATGAAAAATAAGTTCTAGCAAACTTAGGTGAGAATTCTGAAATGAAGAGGCTTAGGATGAGCATATTGACCTTAGGCTGCCGAGCTGCAGTGCACTATTCTTGTTGAATGGCATTGGAATAAAGTAATGAAAAGTAAAAATGTTGTGTTGTTACATATAGGGATCGCCCTGTAAAATTTGCAGAGAGGTCCAGGCCTGGTGTTCAGATATCTTGTTCATCTTTCAGTTCCGGTACGTATGCATTGTAAGGTAGCTGAAAATATTTTATGAACTATAATTCCTTTGGTGACAAGACTGTTACTTCTTTTTAAATACAAACGGTATTAAACCCTTTTTCAGTTAATTACAGCACTGTCAAATTGTGATTGTTTGAAATTTTCCATGCTAAGCATCTGCCTCAAGCTACTTTTTCTCTTTTTTTTCTATAATTTAAGCTCAAATGTCTTGACCATTTCCAAGGAAGACTATGCTTTTAGTCTGTTGTTTTGCACATTAGAGCTTTTTCTTTGTAACATCCTTTTAAGGTTTTATCTTGTAAAGTTTTTGAGTGAAAAGTTCTTGAAATCTGGCAGACAGGTGGCCTCTGTTCAGAGGTTACACTTCTGCTAATCTTCCAAACTTGGCTAAGTTCTAGGAGGATCAGTTCAATGTGTTTGAAAATATCAGCTTGACTGACGTGCTTTGTTGCGGCTTTGAATTCTCAAGAATAGTGATTTTTACACGCAAAATGATGTAATTTCTCATTAATTTTTGCTATCTGAAATTGAGAGCTGTGTGAGCCTTGCCCACGTTCCTTTTTTAAAACCAGAAATCCTGAAATTACTAAAATGATTTCAATGCAGTAAACTACACAATAGTGCCCTTTCTGTGCAATATTGTAAATAGAACAAACATTACAAGAAAACAGCTTAATCACTAACTCCCGATTCAGCAATAATTTCTCTGATGTGCTTCAAATAGATATTGAAGATGCGCTTAAATATTTTCTTTGATATTTACCAGTGAGAATATGAAACTATTCCTCATGTAATTTTCCACGTAGGCTGGTGGAGAGCGCTGTGGTAATTTCTGAGGGAAAGCGGAATAGTTTGCTGGATGAATATTATAACTTGCAATATTCTCTTCCCTTTGCAATATTCCAGGGTTTGCAGCTGGAAAATATTGTAGAGCTCATAGTTATGCTAAAGCTGATATGGTCTGAGAAAATACAGATCAAAGCAGAAGCTGTCAGAGTTAACTGCTTTGTTCAGGATATATGTTTTGATAACATTGAAATTTTCTGTTTAAAACTGTAGTTTGCTGCTCTGACAACAAAGCAGTAATTAAAATTAGTTGTTCCTTGGATGGCTTTTCTTCTCACAGAAAACACTGTCTTCCTTAGGTGGCATGTTCATTGCAACAGGTAGTACTGACCACGTGATAAGAATTTATTATTTGGGCTCGGAATCTCCGGAGAAAATGGCTGAGTTAGAATCTCATACGGTAAGAGATGAATTGGAAAGCAAATGTTTTTTTTCCTGCTTTACCTTATTTCAGGAACTTCAATTTTGTACATCCTATTCAACTTGTTTTCTGTCTTTAGAGTTGAGTTAGCTCTCAAGACTGTGGTATTTAAATGCCTGAAAATTTGTGGTATGTTTATTTTTAAATTCCTGTGAGGCAGGAGATATGTGCAAAATATGCTTTATGTATTTCATTACCCTGGGAAACTGAGGGACTAGATGATTTTCCTATATTCTTGAAGAAAGTTTGTGTTGGAATGAGGAATTAAACCAGTTTTCATGCACAATGTGATTGTGTTTTACTGTTGGGTATTTAACTTCAGTTGTGACCACAAATCCACATAACAAGAAAAACCAAAGTAATTCTGGTTTTAGAGTGTGCAGTCAAACTTTGGATCCTGGTGATAATTTCATTTAGAAAATAAAGCAAGCTTAAAAGCATCCTTTCTCAGGTAATGCAGGTGGGTTCTCGTAAAAACTCAAACTATTTTAAATATCTGTATGATGACTTTAAATGTTAGTTTTTGAGTTTGAGTCTTGGTAGCTTTTATTAAAACCGTTGAATGTCTCAGTTTTAATGAAACCCCATAAAGAAGCGTCACTGAAACAGTATCAAATCTGTCTTCATTTCTTAGCTGTTGCCAAGAGCAGGTGATGATTGCATTATTTATTATGTGCATGGTAAACAATATATCAGAAAGGCAAGCTTATAGCAACACTGATAGGGCTGTCACTTGTGAGGAGTTTGGAGCATTTATCTTTGAACCTTAATAGCCCGGCTTCCCACCTTAACAATATTTTATGGATTAAGGCTGAGGTCTAAATTGATTCACTGCACTTCAGTGGGAGTCATGGGTCTCACATTTAAGCCTCAGAGCTCCAAGCCAACAAATCTAACAAGTATTTTGCTCACACAAGAAAAGATGTTTGCTATGTTCAGCAGTTCAGGTTTGGAATGAACTGTAATTCCTTTAATTTTTGAAAGTCTACTCTTCTTAATACCACAGACTGCTGTCAGCCCACCCCTGAAAAAAATCCGGATTGGACGCTTGGTTATCAGGAGCTAGATACGTCAGTGGGAGTAAAGATAGCAAGTGCATGTAGCCAACACAAGTATTTAGCAAAGTAAAAAAGGCAAAGACATGTCTAAAACATAATATTTGTTTCTCAACAATTTAAAAGTGGAAATAAAGCCAAGGCTTGCATTTTTTTGATGAAATATTTTGATGCGCTTTAATGTTAGGTCTAAAAATTGCAAACCTGCTGTGATCATTTATTCGGTTAAGTTGTTCTTTCTCCATCTTGTTGAGTGCTGTACCTATTGGGCCTTTTGAACTCCTGGGGTTCCTTTTTCCTGCTAACTCTGTGGAGTCTAAAAGGTGCAGAGTTTCCCAGGCAGAGCTTACCCTGGGGTGCGCATGGTCCTGTGGCCCTGTGCAGGAAGACACTGCCCAGGCAAGAACAGAGCTGCTGCGGCTGCTTCTTCCTGAACGTCTGTGTCAGGGAGACCGGGTCGGAAATCGTCTCTGTCTCTGAGCCACTTCTGGAGCAACGTGAAACCATCACCCCTCTGAAGTTTTCTATTTCAGTGTTTAACACAATACGTCTGGGGAAGTTTTCACTTCAAATATGACTTTTTTGTTCTTGAATTTGTAAGACAGTATGTTATAGGAGGTGTATGGGAAGATGCAATTTGCTAAATAGAAGCTCATCAGTAAGATCTTTTTGGATGAGTGTTTCAGCTTACAAAGCACTTACTACTATTTTTTCCCTCCCTCCTGTTTAGGACAAAGTGGTTGCAGTCCAGTTCTGTAACAATGGTGACAGGTGAGTGGCTGTCCTGGGATTTTGACATGAGAAGTATGGTATTTAATTTTGCAAACAACATTTCAGAGAAAATTTGGTGCAACAGGAAGACTGCACTTGGACTCTGATTAATCTTAGACAAATTATTTAAAGTATGTTGCAAGATGTGTGTCATGTCCACGGGCTTGGACTCGTTGTCCTCTGCTGTAACAACAGAGACGTTCTGTAACTATGCTTTGGCGTTGTATTTTTTTAAACAGCAAATTGGAAACCAAATTTTGTACCCTTTCTGTGTAAGAGTGTCTTACTTCACAGGTAGCCTTGTTAAGTACAGAAGGGGTTACTTCTGGAGTAAGAGCATTATAATAAATGTAGTTCTAAGCAAAAGTCACACGTACACAGATGGTCAGACAAGTAAGTCTGTAAGGAGCTGTGGTCTGATCTTCGTTAAAGGAGCCTCTCTTGCAAGGTGTTTTGCCTGGTAAGATGGCAATAACCTCTGAGTATATTCATTGCTTATAGTGGGATCAGGGATTTGGTTTCTCAATTACTTTTCTTTCTTATTTTTTCTTAACTAGAATATCAGGTTAAATGTGTGGGGGGGAAAAAGCTTGTTGGCTTTATCATTTCAGTCCTCTTAGAGCAAGATGAAAAATAAGCAAGTATACATATTTATTTATCTGTGTGGCTCTTGTTTCAGTTAGTGACTTTTGGGCATCCTTTTTTGTGGAGCTGCAGGAAGCAAAAGGGTGGCGTGGTGACTGTACCGCACGTCTGTTTGCCAGCCATAGCCAGTGCCGGTGGCCAAGTTAGAGGCAAAGGGGAGGCCAAGCACTCCATGACAGTAGCATTTTTGGTAGCTGTTGCATTCAAAGGAGATATATTTCCCTTGTTTCTGTACCGGGGCACAGATGAGGAGGACACTTTACTTCTTTATCAACTGCTCTGGCTCTGTCCTCTGTAGTAAGTAGTACGGGAATGTGACTCTGACTTCCAAWGAAGTATGCTCTTAGATTAGCATCTGAGCAATGCTGTCTGCAGTGACTGAAAGGATGCACAAACTCAGTGCAGTCGTTTATGAAAAGAAGATAAACATGAAAGGGGAAATAAGSCTTGATGTGTTGTCAGAAGTGAAATGGAAGGAAATCAAGGAAATAATGGCATCTAAATGATGAGTATCGTGCATAATGAAAACAAGGAACTGTAGAACTACCTTATATCTTGGGATTTTTTTTTTCATTACTTCACTGTGCTCTTATTTATGATCTACATGAGAATCATGTTGAAACTGATAGTGTTGTTGATAGATTATGTATATGTTTGGGTTTTTGTTAAAATTTACTTCTCTTGCATATGTTATCTGTATCATTTATACCAGCTGGGGACCAGAAAGCAGCCAATGATTAGCATAATTTGAAAACACTTTCCAAATAATATGACATTGCTGATATGTTGTTGAAACATAAGACCATCCACCCTTTACTATCTGTCTCATTTAATTCCTTSGTGGATGATTTCTTCTGCCAGTCCCTCTCTGGGCACATTGAATAAGCAAGTCATCTCTTCTGGTGCTCAGAGTTCTGAAAAATATGGGGAGAGTGTTTGTTTTCATAAACACTCTCACAATTCATAAGAAGAGCTCAACTTCTGTAAGGTTCTAGAGTGATAAACGTGATATGATGAATAACCAGGCCTTCATCCCTCATCTTGTATTTTTGTAACTCTGAAATTGCCAGAAAAAAACAACCCCAAAAAACTTGATTTATTTCCAAGGGGGAATAAACAAAGAACAGCTCTTCAATGGGATGTAAAGGTGCAGTTGATCCTCACATCCCAAATTCGGATCCAGTCTACTTAGTAGATAAAATTCCCCTGCTTAGTTTGTCTGCATTTGAGATTAAAACTTTGCTTTACGCATGTTCTTCTCATTACAATGGTTTGGCTTCTCACACGGAATTGGATGTTTTATGTAATACTTCAGTAGTGTCCTACCATGTTTTTGTGGTGTCTCCTTGCARCCCACTATCTTTACTCTTCACTGAGTCACCAGTACGTATGGATAGCTTAACCAGGTATCACACAACCAAGTGTGATATTCAATGGGCTAATCTTAGCATTTCCTGGAGTGACGACTGTGTGAGTCTGTGTTCGTCTGTGTGACTAATGCCGAGCTGCAGCACTTACTTTGACCAGTTGCTGGACAGTTACTCCACGTGCACATCACGTACTCTCTGAACTCGCCGTCCTTGGTTGCTCCCACCTGTCCAGAACCAGTTACAGAGGCGCAGTCTTAAGACCTTTGGGTCCTGATGATAATTTCATTGGTCTGCTTTAAAATTCATAATAATTTACTTATCTCTGATGACATACCTGGCAAATATGTGAATTTCTAGGCAAATATATGAATTTCCAGTTAATTAGTTTAGACGTTAACGGTAATCCTGTGGTCTTAAAATTTATGAAGTGAACCATTCCAACCTGCAGAGCTTTCCGTTTTTAAAACTGCGCTAAGTCAGCATGCTGTCTCTTGTGTAAGAATTAAAGTCAGGATGCTCATGATGAGCTGTATAAAGGTGCCTATAGGCATGTCTGCGTGTCAGACTTCGGCGGCACAGCTGTGTTGGGGAGTGGCGTGACAAGCTTTGGTTAGTGATCCACGTCTTAATGTAAATGGGTTTATGCCAGCTTTTGCTTATATTTCTTACTTTGCTTGGCAGGAGGTTTAAGGGATGTGTGCGAGAAGGAGCCTTCCAAGCAAAACTGTAGCTTTGCCAGTGGAACTGCACCTGTACTCTGAGATCTTTGTCATGTAAAATCATGTACTGGTATAATTGTACTAACAGTTCCTTCCGAAGGATGTGAGAGCACAGGTCTCACTGAGGGTATTAGGTCGCATAGTCGATGAAAATTGTATGCTATAGTGGTGCTTTTAATGGAAAAGGGATGGCTTCCTTTTTATTTTAATATAAAGAAGTAAAAATAAAAAGAAAATAACCTTGTCACAAGCATTTTTAAACACTTTTTCATCATGAAAAAATGCAGATCTAGGGAACTGAAAAGGTGAAAGAATCACTTATTAAAATAAAATTGCATAGTCTTGCCTTTTTACATGTAATTTTGTATATAAATGGAATATACTTTTAATGGTGTTGGCCATCCTGTGAAATTTATTACTTGAGGAGCTTTTCTCAAATTTCTCAACAAGAATGATTTCTGTGACATTGATAGCCAAAGCATTATGTTGTAGTTAAATGCATTTGCTGGATGCTTGAATTTTTTAAACAAGGAGGAGTTTAAAAATGAAAATACTCATGTTCAACTTCACAGGCAGGGCTACCTACTTGTGTTCAACTTGGGTATTTCCCTTCTCTGTCTTCACCCTCTCCCTAAGTTAATGTATTATAATTTATGCTAGACTCCTGGCATGCAGTTTCTTTTTCTTTGCTGCCACTATGAACTGCTGAAGGGATTTGCTGATGTCATTAAAAAGGGAATGTGCA
The DNA here is from genome assembly GCA_030449065.1 of Oceanodroma leucorhoa. Classification (NCBI taxonomy): domain Eukaryota; kingdom Metazoa; phylum Chordata; class Aves; order Procellariiformes; genus Oceanodroma; species Oceanodroma leucorhoa. The sequence goes on along the minus strand of JASVER010000011.1, from coordinate 2,289,428 downwards.
GCTTGTATGAATTACGACATTGAAGTCATTCCAAGGCCATCTGCTAGCTGTAGCCAAATGTAATTAATGTTGTGGGATATAAACTCTTTTGTACCGTACAATATCTGATATGAAAATTGTAACCTCACTGTCTTTTAATTACATTCTCTAGATCAGAGATGCACAAACAATATAAAGAATAAGTGTTGAAAAAAGATTAAATACATTCTAGCCTCTGTGCTGGTGTGAATGGGTGTGCTCTTGGCTTGCCAGCGTTTTGTAGCTGCCTGTTTCCTGTGGCAGTAGTTCATGGGTATTTTATGAGTTGTTAAACATGCCTGTGTGAGGGCATACGTAGAGTAAGACAAGTATATATACACAAGGATACGCTTCCAAGTATATATATACACTTSTGTACGTGTGCCTGTGCGCATGTTTGTGGCAGAATAACGTAAAAGTAAGTGCTTGTAGCGACCTTGCCTAAGGTGAATGACAGTCCTCTGCCAAGCTCCTAAATATTCTTGCCACAGGATTTAGCATGCCCACACTGTTGYTGAGGATGGAAAACTCCATAGCGAAGCTACTGAATAGCAAGAAAATAAGATCCTAAGATGGGCATGTGGGTGTTAGACCAAAAGCAGCTTACGCTTATTCAGAATTTCATGACTTTTTTTTCTTTTTTTTCCCATAGCTTAAGATTTGTCAGTGGAAGCAGAGATGGAACAGCAAGAATATGGCACTATCAGCAGCAAGATTGGAAGAGTGTAGTCCTGGATATGGCTACTAAAATGACAGGGTAAAACAAACCGAAAGAGAACACGCTTCATAGCAACATTTGCATGCAAAATAAAATCTTCCATCATATTGAAAACTATTTATTTACTTCCATTTTGAGTTAATTTCAGTGCATGTTTCTTGTGTATTGAAAATGCCATGGCTCTATCTGTTAAGTTACATGGTTAATTAGCCCCCAAAAGACCAAATTAATACATTGGTAGTTCCTTACTCTACTGGTTGGAGAATATTTAGTATTTTATATATGAAGTAAGAATGTCAAATAGAGTTCATCTCACAGAAGGAGGTTTTTAGTAGAACCTCATTGATCCTATGCTGATCTGCATGTTTTTTAAAAAATGTCCAAAACAAGTGTTAGTTTCTGTCACCTCTGATAGTAGCAACTGCYGTAATCAGTTTCCTCAGGTTGTTAGTGTTTAATTTTATGTTATATGCTGTGCTATTTTGTTYTTTGTGCTATAGAATGCAGTTAAAATTATAAGGAGTAATAAAGTTAAAATAGAGAAAAATAAGCAAAATGTATAATATGAATGTAAATATGAACGTTTGACAGTTTCTAGCATCATGCAGCCACTGTTATAGGTAATTGACAGTTTCTTCTATGATTCCAGTTACTATTCCAGTAAATAAATTTAGTAAATAATTTTAGTAAAAAAAAAAGTAGTGTTGCCCATTACAGCTTATTTTACCCACCTGAGGACAAATGACAGTAAGCAGAAAGTTAATGGGAGTTGTGACGTAGATTCTTTTTCCTAGCAACATTCATTTGTAAACACATTTTTGGATTTCTTATTTCATTCCAAGGCCTGAGTTGCCTGGCAAAATTTTCGCAATATATATATATCCAGAACATATCTTAACATTGCATTTTTCCTTAAATTTTCAAGTAAGAGATGAGATATGGTGATTGGGTTCTCTGGTTCAATTGGGGTTTCACGTTTTTCTTTTTGAGATCCTCAAGTGACTTCTGTAAGTGGCCTTGTAATTGAATATGCGCAGCAGCAAAAAGCAGAGATGGAGAAATCCATTAGGCATATTGCTTTGCAGAATTCTTTATATTTCATATGGTTACATTTTTAATAAGTTAGCTGTCAAAGTATGATTCGGATTTATTTAGCAAGTTTTTGCTCAGTATAGAGTTTGCTCATATTGATCACTGATAAGAAAAATGCCTTGTAGGAAAAAACTTAATAGAACTGAATAGCTTGAAAGAAGGAATTGGGGTAGGTGAGGATGATGGCTTAAGAACAGGAGAGAAACTTGTCCTTTTTAAGGAAATAAAACTATAAATCTTAGTGGTACTGAATATTTTCTGTATGTTTTTTACCACTGCAGAAGCCATCCTTCATTCTCCTGCATTAGCCAGTAGCCACAGTGGTGGCAGCCATGCTCTCCCTAATTTCGTACTGAATTAGCACTGTGAAATGTTTCTATATGTAGTTACTGATTTATTTCTTCTTGAAATTATTAATTTCTTTAGAAACAATGTAGCATCTGGGGAGGACAAGGTGACTAAACTGAAGGTTACTATGGTGGCTTGGGATAGATACGATGCCACTGTCATCACTGCAGTCAACAACTTCCTTCTCAAAGTGTGGAACTCCTCCACAGGGCAGCTTCTTCACAGCTTATCTGTGAGTAAAGTTCAAGTGGGTAATCCCAAATGGTTGTAGTTCAACCCTGAAATTCGTTTGAGGCTAAACTGCATCATCATTCCCCCTGACGGGGAGTGCTTTGTCCTGAAGTATGCCACCCGTCTTATGCTTATTGGGAGGAGTATGTATCATGGGGAGAGGAGCTGATGACCAAAATGCTGCTAGACCCTGGTGACTGCTGGCTGGCAAGGGAGCCCTTTGGAGGCCACCGATGGTGTCCAGATTAGAGGGTTGCAGCTGTCCTTGCTGCTGATTTCTCCTTCCTCCCGGTCCCTCTCCATCTCAGCTGTGCAGAGCGACAGTCCAACGTACTTACAGAGTGGGCAGTGATAATGCCAAGCCTCTGACAGAAATGTTGACTAAGTACAGACACAGTTCTAGTCTATGATCCAGTGAACTGAGCTGTCGTGAACTGAGATGCCCTCACACTAAATACTGGCATGTTTGGAGGTATTACATGGAAAAACATTACTTTCTCTTTCACCCCGCTTTCATTGCAGGGCCACGATGATGAAGTTTTTGTCCTGGAGGCCCATCCGTTTGACCAAAGGATTGTACTTTCGGCGGGTCATGATGGAAATATTTTTGTTTGGGACATAGACAAAGGAACAAAAATTCGCAATTACTTTAACATGGTAAGAATGATCGGGGAAAGGTGGGGTTTTTTTTTCATATTTGTGTAAAACTGGTCTTGAGGCAAAAGCAGATTTCATTACATACCTATTGTGACCAATGTTACAACAGGATTAGGGGAAAACTTCTACATATTAAAAAAACCCCAAACCTGTACCCTTCAGTGAGCAATACCAAAGTATGTTTTTGCATATTGTAAGTGTAGCAGCAAGTCTTTCATGGGATCTGTTACGTCTGAATATTATTCATGTGTACGGGTATGGTTATACCATGCAAAAGATTATAGTGACTCCCAAGGCAGAGCAATGAAAACCAGTAAGCCTGTGCGTTGTAGCACAATGCTGTGGTCTGGGAAACGGTATGGTTGGCTCTGTGCTGCATCTATCTTAACGTGCCCAGTGCCAGGTTTGTTGGTTTGGTTCCAGTGCTGAGCAAATGCAGCTGCACTGCTCCGGGACCTGAGCTAGCCTCCTGGCACTTGGGGCTGTGAAACCTGCTTGTACGGAGCCAGTACGTGTCCGAGGTCTTTGGTGCAGGCTTGCCCTATGTCTTCCGTGAACGTAAAATGTAGACTTCTAGTTAGCTGTTTCAGAACATTAAAAGTTGTACTGAAATTTCAGGACGAAGAGAAAACGCAAGGTTTTACGGCATTGTTCAGTTTAGCTTTAACAGTTAGGTGTAAAAAAATATAAGTGTCAATCAGTCTTGAGCGAGATGAGAAATTACACAGAATTAGGATTAARTATTTGTTGGAGCACAGGTGAAATTTTTTACCAAAATGCTCTTCTAGATAATGCATGATTGTGAAAGGAATGCTCTGTGCTTGTATACAGATTGAGGGCCAAGGCCATGGAGCTGTTTTTGATTGCAAGTTCTCACCAGATGGACAGCATTTTGCCTGCACAGACTCCCATGGACATCTGCTACTATTTGGKTTTGGATGCAATAAATATTATGAAAAGGTGGGTTGAATGAATTTTAAACTCTTCTGTGTCTTGACCTGATTTTGTCTTAGAAGTATTTGTGTTACAGTTTATTCCCTCACCCTGCCCCAGACAAAATAGTAATTAGATCATGAAGCAGTTGCTGTTTACCTAAATCAAAAAGATTTAGACAAGAGAATCTCTAGACAGGGGATCAAAGCATTAATTTCTATCTATTCACCTCTGTTGGCATATTTTGCTGTTGAATTTTTGCATCAGGCCTTGGTAATAAAACACATTTGTGGTAGGAGTCTGTTCTCTGTCATAACATTTCTTCTGCTGATCCGAAGTGTTGGAATTGTGGTTTATGGGTATGGGAGCCATTCCAAAGCAGCAAGACAGCTGCAAATGGCCATTGACTTATTTACTAAATTGCTTTTCTTGCAGATTCCAGATCAGATGTTCTTCCATACGGATTACCGACCACTGATCCGTGATGCAAATAACTATGTGCTGGATGAACAGACTCAACAGGCTCCACATCTTATGCCTCCTCCATTCTTGGTGGATGTTGATGGAAATCCTCATCCCACGAGATTCCAGCGGCTGGTGCCAGGGAGGGAAAATTGCAAGGATGAACAACTTCTGCCTCAGCTGGGATATGTAGCTAATGGTATGCTGTCTAAAACTCATGCATAATACATGTATTGCACAGTACTGAGCACCAGCTCAGTAGGATGGTACTATAAGGATTTGTTTGTTTCAGTTCTCTTCTGAAACTAGTGGTTTAAATTCAGTATAGAGGTAGAAGAGGAGATGGGGTGGCTTTATGGCATAAAGGAAGTGTATGGAATCAACTTGACTGGAGGCAAGATGAGGAGACTGCAGTATTCCAAAATCTGTGGACTTCTACCAGGTATATGGCAGCATGCTTAAAGAATTGTCCCATTAACCTCGGTGTAACTGTGTATGTGAGTAAGGAAGCAGGAAAGTAAGAAAGACATTGAAAATACAGCTTTTATTTTTTAAAACAGTTTTTTTTTTCTTGTAGCTATAAACTTTTGCAAAATGCTGGTCTCCAGGAGAGATCTTCCATTATTACCTACTGAAGCATAATTTCTTTCTGCTGTTTCTAAGGCCTTGTGTTTATATTTTATGTGTGGTCTGTAATTTTAGGTTTTTATTGTAACTTCTCTTCTAAACTTTGCCTCCATTTATTACATGAAAGCAGAAGGCCAGCTGGTGATCAGATGTTTTGCAGAGCAGACAAATAATTGTGCACAATTTTAATTTTTTTGTTTCTATGGTGTTTAGCAAAACAGAAATTAATCACTTTATAAGCAGTTGTGGCTTTGTTCTTGTCAAGGTGATGGTGAAGTAGTTGAACAAGTCATCGGGCAGCAAACTAATGACCAGGATGAGAGTATCCTTGATGGAATGATCAGAGAGCTGCAGAGGGAACAAGATCTGAGACTAATTAATGAAGGAGAAACTCTTCCAAACCCTCCACTCAATAGATCCCACTCTGTTAATGGAGGTAAGTGTCCCTTCGTTACCTCCGTCATTTCTTTCCCTAAAGCACAGTAAGGTACTAATCAAAATGTGTTAATGTAAATTCTGAGACTATGTCTTCRAGGATGCTTTTCTCTCTTGTCCTTATGCGGATTGTTAACCCGTGTGGAGCAGTTGGACGTCCTACTGGTGCTAGCAGAGGAATTAAAAGTTTAAGGTGCAGCTGAGGGCACACAGTGGTCTAACTGGGCTGTATCTGATTACCTAGAACTAGCAGACTGTAATTATTCCTGTTATAAACCTTCCCTAAAAAATAAACATGAAGTTCACTGTATTGTCTTGATGTCAGTCACTGCAGAGATGGTACTTTGTAACTGCATAATGTCAAGGTAACAGCGTGTAATTAGAGAATGTCAATGGAATACAGTGTTGTGACAGACTAATGGCTTCCTGTTGCAGCACAAATGCTAAGGCTGAGCATCAGTGTTGATAAAATAAAGGTGTCTGCTCTGTCTTAGTGTTTCCTTAGAAAGCTTGAGATTATTCTGCTGGTAAGTGTTCTGCTACTGTGATTTTATTTTTCATACACAAAGTGATTAAAAATTTAAAACAAACTCAATCCAATGTGAACAGCTGACTGAGTGCAGCTGCTGTAAGAGAGCAGATGCTGTGGACTTGTGATACAAGTCATCCTGAGCTTTTAAAAAATTTACATCCACTAATAAATTAGTTCTAGGTTAAATGACTGATTACACATGTTTGAATTAGATTTCCTGGCAAAGCTCGTTAGGATTGCTAGATTTGGAGTTGCTTGTCTYTAAATTCAAGAAAGAACAGAAAAAATATTAGTGAAAAATGCTGAAAATACAGTTTTGCATTGATCTAAATTGGTATTGTCAAGAAGGTGGCCTAGAGGACAGCTTCAACTCACAAGAAGTCTTTTCTACTTCTTATGATGGGTTGATGTGTTGTGCAATCCCAGATCTTAATTTTATATGTATATCTCTGTATTTGTGTGAAAGGGAATTTCCAGATATGAGTGGTACAGAAATTAAAGGACTGTGACCTTACAGAATTTGCATTGATCAGTGGCTTTGCCACATGAACTGCTCATGTGTGAGTTAATTAGAATATATATAAAGTACGTGGTGTTTTAATAGACAGATATTTTTATATAGGTTTGCACAACCGTGAATGCAATTTATTCATACGGTTAACCATACTTAAGCATGTGGAAACTGTTGATGCATTCCCAAATGATGAGTTAAATTAAGGCAATGCTAGCAGCGATTCTGATAYTATCAGCCTTTTTGTCTCACTTTGCTACCTAAAGATTCAGTCTCTSTTTTCTCCTGAGTATGTAGTACTGTGTTGTTGTGCCACCTGATGAAAAGCCCAGAGAAGGAGCAGTGCCTGTGGCACAGTAGATAAGCATTACAAATACAGAACAAATGGAGGTACAACAGAAACCTTAAACCTTGCAGCAGTCTATTATTTTAGATGTCAACCTCATCTCTTCTTGTACCGTAGAATTTAAGATTCATGATTTCAGAGGCTTTAAACAGTTGACAAGACTTTGACTTGAAGGTCACTTAAGTGCCTTTCAAACTTTTCTCATCGATTATATTCTTTGCTTGCCTCACATATCTCTAAGATATAGCAAGCCGCAGTGATGTTACAGTAGCACACGCATCCCCAGTAGTCCAAAGCCAATACACAAAAATGTTCATCTGAAGCAAAAGACGAAGCCACTTGACGTAGAATAAGTGTTGTTTATTGCCATAAGAAGAATCTCCTTGCAGTCCTTAAGCTTTAAATTCTAGATTTTATTGATGGTTTGTAGAAGTGAAGAAAAATCTTTTTCTTCCTTAGCTCTTCGAAGCCCAGGTTTGGATGTTACCTCTCCACCAAACGTTGGTCTGCGGAGAAGCGGTCAGATTGAAGGGGTCCGGCAAATGCATCACAATGCTCCCCGAAGTCAAATGGCGACGGAGAGAGACCTCATGGCGTGGAGCAGGAGAGTGGTGGTGAATGAGCTCCCTCCAGGCATCAGCAAGTAAGATGCTAAGTGAGACAGGAAAAAAAGATTAAATTGTGTAATGTTTAATGATTCTTCCTTACACTGTGAGTTTTAAAAAAATGATTTTTCAGAAATGTGTTGGCTTTTGGGGGTGGGTTGGTTGGTTCGTTTGTTTGTTTGTTTTGAAATCTGGATACTAGSATTAGAGTGGTAGCCTCTGCTGGAGAGTTGAGAAGAGTAATTCCTTCTCTACACAATTGAATCTTTCTTCAGTTGTTCACATACCACATTTTTTCTGAAGCTTTATTTAAAAAAACACAAAAATAATTTTAATAAATTTCAATTTTCTTGAAAATAATTATGCATGCTCAACTAACAAGTTTGCTTCCTTAACTTGTGATTCCAGGAGTGAAGTGGATGTGTGGATGCTGTTAGGAGGACTTGTGCACAGATCTCTTGTAGCAAGGGAACCAGAAATATTTTAATGTGTATATTAATGAAACTGTCAAGTTATATGATGATTTATTGAATAAAATGGATGTTTCCTGTATATAATTAGGGTCCAGGAAGAATGTCGAGCTGCCAAAGGTGAAATTGAAATTAATTTATACACAGTTGAAAAGAAGAGAAAGCCATCCCACACCTTACAACGGGTGAGTTAATTCAGTAGAAGAGAGATCCTGGGTGTGAAGCAGTTCTGAGCACCAAGCAAAAAAAAGAGAAACAAAAAAACCCCAAACCAATTTTATTAAATGATTTAGAAGATCAATAGTACTAATTGTTTCTCTGGCTCTTTCTCTTCCTTCCGCAACTGTAATTTGTCTGTCTTTACACTGTAATATGCAAATAACAGTGGTAAATATCTTTAAGGCTTCAGTAGTGAGGAGATGCTGGGAAAGGAAGAGAGCAGAGCCACAGTGGATGTTCAGTTTGACTTGTGGAAACTAGGAGAAATATTAGAGGTGCCACACTTTTTAAAGCAGCTAGCTTTTATCCAGAGATAAGAGGTATTTTTAGWAAAAATATATTTCTCCATAACTTCCTGTCTAAGGACTGCTACTTTAAAAAGTGGAATTGATACTGAACCGGAAAAACTACCTGTGTGTGCACTGCAATGAACCACAAGTGTGTAAAAAATATCTTTTCTAATTCTAGATTTCCTCGTTGTCATTTGCAAATGTGCTACAATGTACAGTCACTTTAATGAGGCATTTTTAAACTGTGTAATTCATTATTAAATCTCTAATCTTTTTCTTTTTGTCCCTTCTGTCCTGTGGTAAAAGAACGATTACCAACCAGGAAGCGGAAGGTCTTTGAGAAGAAACCAACGCAAACGCCAGCATGCCTACCAAACACGCTCCACGATAGAGCACAGCCAGCAAGGAGCAAGTCAAAATGCACGTGCACGGGAAGAATCGGACAGCTCCTCGGAGGTCTGACACACCAAGTGATTCTTTCAATAGGTCCCCTGTTCAGAAATAGCGTGGTTTGACAACAGATGTGCCGGGAGCACTGCTGCCATTAAGGCTCTGAGTCTCTCCACCTGGGAAGAAACACTCAAATCATTGAGGCGTTTGGATTTGTGGTGTTAGCGTAGTAAGTTGATCTTGGAGAGRGAAGGATCTTTTACCTCAATGCCAGTACAGTATTCAAAAGTAGCTTAAAACAGGTTGTGTATTTTTGGAAATCTGAAACATTCTCAAGTAAATTTAACTGGGTTGTGTTAAACCACTTGTATTTTGGGATTTCATACTGCACATATATTCTAGGTCACATTCAGTACTTTGATTCATCTACCTCTGTAGACTGCTGTTGAAAGAGATTGAGTATTGGTATTAATCATTGATATTGGCAAGGGAAGAACTTAAAATACACCAGGTTAAATATAACCTGTTCTCACTAAGGAGGCATGCAAAGTAAAAAGAGGCTGAACATTGTCACTTTGTAAATGCATTGAACATACAGAATAGCTATAAAGCTGGTTGCTTGACAACAAAATTTATTAATCAAACACTTAAATAAGAACTTACTCTATGGTTCTAATACCATTAAAATTCACATCTCTTTCTATAGAAATTATATAAGCATATAGTATAATATTAATTAAGATACAGAAAGGAATTGTGGACTTACTTTAAGTTAAACCAGTCCGTAAATATAAAGCTTTCCTCAGGTGAGACAACTCATATAACTTGCTCACAAACAAAAATGATACATTTTAAACTTGGCCCAAAAGTGAAACCTTTTGTTTTTAATACAGGAAGATGAGACTGTTGGCACAAGTGATGCGTCTATGGATGATCCTGTGGCAGCATGGCAAAGCGAAAGCAGTTCCAGGTAGCTTTACTGCTCTCTTAATTGGTAACATTAGTTGATGTGTTTAGTACACTTCGGTAGTTTAAAACGGTAACCAGCAGAAGTTGTGGAGTCTGTGGACAGACGAATACTTTTATGTATTTGAGTGACTAAGTAATTGTTGGAAGTTTTTATAACAGTATTTAACAGAAAACCGGTGTGAAAAATTCTTAATTTTGAAGACTGACTTTTTTTTTTCCCCAATTCTTCATGAAGCATTTTATATTGTATGTTTTGGTGGGCTTTTTTTTTTCTTTGCAAAATCAAGAACAATTTTGAAAGGCCATTTGTAAGAAAATGTTGTCTTTAATTAAGAACTGCTTGAAAAAATCAATGCCAGTTAGTCATATGCAATAGAAATATTGATAGAAGTGCATACCTTCTGTTCATACTTCAGTATTTCCTAATTTTTCTGTTGTCAATATGTATTTGTGTACAATTTCTGCAGTCTCTTTTCTTATTTTTTTATGTTATGCTTTTATGGCTGGAAGGGCCGTGAGCTAAAATAAATATTGTACGTGTGTTATTTGGATATTAAAGAAGTGAGAAATGTATTTSTAGAAGAGTGCTGTAGTTTTCTAAGTTTTTTATGCATTTTGTGCAGTCAGTTCTTATGAAGTCAGTCTATGAATCAGTGAGATAATTAGTATGAAAATAGGGATCAGCCATAACTGTAGTTTTACTGTGAGTTTGCAATTGATAAAATAATTTGCTGAAATACACAAACTAGACAGCACTTAGGTTTTCTTTAAATTCACATGAGAATGAAATTTTGTGCTAATCCTGACATCTGTTCCACATAACCAGAAGAACAGGTTGAATGTTTGGACCTTTCACTCCATTGTGTGAAAACTGAAGTGCTGTTTTCTTTCTTACAACTTTTTATTATCTACAGTGATTCATCGAGTGAATATTCTGACTGGACAGCAGATGCTGGGATTAATCTCCAGCCTCCAAAGAGACAAACCAGGCAGGCAGCTCGGAAAATCTGTAGTAGTTCTGAAGATGAAAATATGAAGGGAACAAAAGGACTGGAGCCAAAACGAAGGAAACTTAAACAACCTAGAAAAAAGGTCAGCATTTTTAATTTTTGAGGCTCTTTTTGACTTTACGAATATAGATTTTTTTGGAGTGGTTGTTTTCAAAGTAAAATTTTTCACAAACAAATACACAGTAAGAAAGATCCTATAGATAGCACGATAATTGTAATACTCTGKTTTTTTATTTTGTTTTGTTTTGGTGTTATGGTGACATAGATGTACTTCCATTTTCATGCAGGTAGTTCTCCATTACAGGTGGGATGTTTTCTCCTAGATTTATGCTCTTCATTGCAGTTAGATTTATTCCAGGGTGGTTTAGTTGTAAAATCATAATGCATCCGTATTGTATCTATATTGTCAGATTTCTTTTTCCTAGTATTTTTTAAAGAAGACATTTAGAATATTTCTAAGGAAAGAAATATAATCTCTTTATTTATGAACATTTWAATCTTTTATTATATTTATAAAGAACACGTCTTATTCCCTAATATTTAGTTGAGGTTTGAAGGTTGACATTCCAGCATTTGCTTTGCCCTTATATCTAGTTATCTTCAGTAAGTGCTGCATGATCAGTTTTTCGTATGTTCTGCCGTAGTAATTACTGCATGCATTCTAAATTTAATGTAATATATTTAAGAAACCAAGTGGACTGCTTTCGATGGAAGGTGAACCCAGTGAAGAATGGCTTGCCCCGCAGTGGATCTTGGATACTATACCCCGCCGCTCGCCTTTTGTCCCACAAATGGGAGACGAGGTAATGAGCGTCGCAATTCTGAAATCCCCACCTAGGCTGATGAGCTTGTTTTGGTCAGGACTATTATATATAGCAATATTTTCAGTGAATCGTGCTCAAGATAGGCTGAGTTTTGATAACTTTTTTTTTCTCAGGCAATCAGTTGTGTACAGATAGCTGTCCTGTGTCTTTTTTTGTGCACATGTAACTTATGAGTAGCAGGAAGAATTGATTGTGCATCTTCAGACAAACCTGCACACTTCTTCATGATCCCAAGTTTGGAAGCACATAGCAGGTGCCACTTTGGGGGCTGATATAAATATTTTTAAGGAGAAGAGTGCCTTATAATGAGATAAAGAAGTGTATGTTCTGAAAGGGATGATGCCTGACATGTTAGTAGCAATTTTAGAATAAACAGGGAGAGAACTATCAGTAAGATAAAATAAACTTTTTTTTTTTGTTATTTTATTTTAAGATCATATACTTTAGGCAAGGCCATGAAGCTTATGTGCGGGCAGTAAGGAAAGCAAAAATTTACAGTATTAACATGCAAAAACAACCATGGAACAAAATGGAACTCAGGGTAAGTTAAACAAATACTTCAAAGAGCTGAATGTCTCTGTAATGTTAAATTGACATTAAAAACCAGCATGAAAAAGATGAAGAAAGCATTACTTTAAAATGTTAATATCAAAATTAAAATTGCAAATTTTAAAATTAGTGTTTTCGTTAACACAAAGCCTTTACATCTGTTCAGTTCCTGATAATAGGAGGCCAGAAGGATATTAAAGAATGTGAGAGTTATCTAGTGTGGTATTCTTGCCCGATGGATTAAAAAATGTAGAATATTAAATAAATAAAGAAGTCAGAGTGAGAGTAGTTAAGCACTGGAACAGGTTGCCCAGAGAGAGCGTGGAATCTCCATCCTTGATGACTTCTCAAAGCGTGACAGGGCAAGCTCTGAGTGGCTTGATCTAACTTAGACGTTAGCCCTGCCGAAAGCGGGATTTTGGACTTGATGATCCTCAGGGGTCACTTTCAACCCAAATTATTTTACGACTCTGTGTTTTTTTTTTTTCCTTAATACTAATCCATGCAGCACTCACCACTCAAAAGCTGTTTATGGTTCTATTGACACTCTACAATGACCTGAACGTCTAGGTTCTATTTATTGTTTAAAATGCTATGGTAAGAAGTAAGACATGGTGTAGAGACCTAAGTGTATGCACAAGCTCTGTTAAACAGTGGATCTAGCTAAACATGTCATTGTGTATGTTCTTAAATTCTTGGCAGAGCAAGACAGTATCTTACAACATATTTTTACAAAATAAAAGTCTTATGGATCGCTAGGTAGATACTAGGTTTACGTGGTTCTGTGGATTTTTCTTATCCTTTTGCTTTGAACCACTGAGTCCCTTAATACTTAATCCACAGTGTTGCCATATTTTTTTCTGCTTTACTCAGATTTCATATCGAGAGAAGAGCACATATATGTGCTAATATTCATATATGCATATGCCAGTGGTTCTATTAATGAAAATAATTGCTTTACTGGAAAAATATCCAGTTACTAGTCCTAGGTACTCAGTGATTCCAGCTGTAATCTTCAAAGGCATCACCGGTTTGTAAGGCAAAGGAAATAGTGTTTCATTTAGGAGAGAGATCTTGCCACCGGCTGATGTTGGACAGGACGTGAACATAAAGGCTATCATTGAATTACCTCTTTAAGAGGCAGAGTTCCCTTTTATTTCCCCTGTATGTTGCTATGCAAGGGTGAGAGGCCCTGGGTTTAGTCAGGTGTAACCTCTGGTGCCGTCAGTGTGGTTCAAACCAGAGTGGTATGTTCCTTAGAACCTTATTACAAAAGTTAAATAATTTGTGGGTATCCTGTGCACAGATCTACCCAGGGAATGAGTATCTTGTATCTTTTTCATTTTTAAGGTGACTGTGATTGATTTTTAGTATTTGGAAAATAAAACTTTTATGGGTGAAATTACCTGGGCTGTAGAGTGGAAACATTTGTTGTTTATTAATATGTTTGGCACTTTAACATGGATGTTTTTGTTGTTAGCAAGTTAAAATAATACTGTTGCATGCTTATTGATAAATAGGAACAAGAATTTGTGAAGACTGTAGGAATTAAATATGAAGTTGGGCCTCCTACGCTCTGCTGCTTGAAACTTGCATTCCTAGATCCAATCACAGGCAAAATGACAGGAGAATCATTTTCCATAAAGTAAGTAACTGAAATGCTGATAACGTTCTTCAAGAGATTTTCTTGCAGTTTAGAAGCTTCCCCCTCCTCCTTTCTTTTTTCTCTTGCAAGGCACGGTGATGGCATTAATCTGTTATTACACCAAACTTGAAAACAAAATGTGTGAAATGTTGTGTTTGGAGATTGTCTGTATTGTACATGTGCAACTATGTTTGTGGGTAATAGAAGCAATTTTTTTTGTCTATTTCATAAGGTACCATGATATGCCAGATGTTATTGACTTCCTTGTGCTGCATCAGTTTTATAATGAAGCCAAAGAAAGGAACTGGCAAATAGGTGACTATTTTTTTTCCACTTCTATATGTTTTGCAACATTTCTGCAGCTGTTTAATAGGATACAGTGTCTGTATTACATGATRTAAAGGACTATACCAAACATGATATTATAGTGATCATTGGAAACTTTATTTGATGTTTGCTACAATTCCTGTAGCAGAAAAAAACAGAAATGAGAGAAACTGTTACAAGGCCTGTGACAGCAGAAGAATGTCCTGTTAAATTGTAATCTGAGGCRTGGAGGCAGCTGTGGCTGATCAACCAGAGATGCGAAAGTCCTCCCGTTAGGGGAAGGGCTTGATTCCTCTAGTGCAAAATGTAAGAATCGAAGTAGTGCATTTATGAAAGATGAAGTTGATTCTCTAAAAAGAAGTATTTAACAATTATTTATGYTGTTCTTTTGCTGAATGCAATCTTYTTCCTTATAGGGGATAGATTTCGCAGTATAATAGATGATGCGTGGTGGTTTGGAACTGTGGAGAGTCAGCAGCCTTTCCAGGCAGAATATCCTGATAGTTCCTTCCAGTGCTACTGTGTTCAGTAAGTATTTACATAGCTGTAACGTATCACACGTGTTTACATGCTCTGRGTCTCCTAGACATTTACATGCAACTCAAATGTGTACCTCAAGAACTAGGATCCYTTTTCCCATTTAAATACATAATCAGCCACTTTGTTTTTATTTATTTAATTATTAACTTATTCCTAAAATAACACTTTTAGTGTAAACAGCAGTGCAGTGAATATATAGGAGATACAAGAGAATAATGAGGAGTTTGAATGTAGCTAGTGACATCTTGTTTCTAATAAGCAATGACCTTTTTGTTTTAAGTTTGTTGTTAGAGAAAAGGTGTATCATTACAGTCAGCTTTAACTTACGCATTTGAACGTATTTTTTTTAATAGCTGGGACAATAATGAAAGAGAGAGGATGAGTCCATGGGACATGGAACCAATTCCAGAAGGAAGTAAGTGTGTGTTGAATTCATGTCCATATGCAAAGTAAATAGTTTTTTGCCACTGCTAGTACTCACTGTTGCTGAATTCTTCATATTTAGCTGCTTATCCGGAGGAGGTTGGTGCTGGAGTTCCTGTGACTCCGGATGAGCTGACAGCTCTTCTCTACAAACCCCAGGAAGGAGAATGGGGGGCCCATTCCAGAGATGAAGAATGTGAACGAGTAATCCGGGGGATTGAGCAACTTCTTTCCCTTGGTATGTCTGGAGGGAAAAGGTGGA
Source organism: Oceanodroma leucorhoa (assembly GCA_030449065.1). Taxonomy (NCBI): domain Eukaryota; kingdom Metazoa; phylum Chordata; class Aves; order Procellariiformes; genus Oceanodroma; species Oceanodroma leucorhoa. The sequence continues at coordinate 2,273,995 of JASVER010000011.1, read as the reverse complement.
AGGATTAAGAATATCAGCGTGGCGGCACATGACTGAAGAGTAGATAGCATGGAGTGTTGAGAGTTGGTGTGGAGTATTTGAAATGTGCTCAACTAAATCATTGAAAAGAGCCTTTTAAATTTCATATGGTGTCCTTTTCAGTCATACTCCCTTTTTTCCGGGGCTTGACCTGCTTCCTTTCAACTTAATGGGGATTCTCAGTGGGTCATATCTAAATATGAATGAGCAAAACATTGAATTAAACCCCTCAAAAAACARCCAACAAGTCCTCACCAAACATCCTCACCTTGTAACTAGTTTGTAGCAGTTTAATAGCACGCTATGATTTAAATTCCATCCTATATTTATACACAGAACATGTCTGTATTCTTAGTTTTTGTTGCTTGTTGTAGAATTCCTGTTGTCAGTGCATATGCCATGTTGCTTTTTAGCAATACGGTTGGCTGCTGGCATGCAAATCTCAGATGCGATACTTAAACAAAAAATGCTTTTTCAAGAGTAATTAACAGACGGTACAAGAGGAAGAATCCTACCCTTTGGCTAATGACATATCCAGCTATAGATCTGTATTGCTTTTGCTGAATTCTTCGAAAGAARACCCAGAAACCATTATAAGGAATCTAGTTATCTTAAAACTTCCCTTCTGGTATCTTCTGAGACATCTAAATTATTTTGATCTTCTGTCTTTCAGACATTTCTAATCCCTTTGCTGTTCCAGTGGACCTTAGTGCCTATCCCATGTATTGCACTGTTGTTGCTTATCCAACTGACCTCACCACGATCAGGAGGAGACTTGAAAACAGGTTTTATAGGTTAGTTGCATTTTTATTTGTTTGTAATCTACATTTACTATAGCCCCACTGAGGACAACATGTTTAGCTGAATGCTATGTAATGCCGCTTCAGCAATATATTTCTTCGATGAGCCAACAGCATACAATCAGATTCTGTTTGGCTTGGGCAAAGTGAGTCTTGCTGAATAACAATTTCTTTTGGCCACATTGTTAAGGCAAAAGCTGGTATATCTGGATCTGGAGCGTCTTTTTTGTTTAATATACTGAGCCTTACTCTCTGGATGCGTTCTAGGCAGAGCATATTTGCCTCATCTGTATCTCTACTGCCTTTGAACCAGATGCTTTGCTTGTATTGCAGTTGCCAGAAGTGGGCTAAATAGTGCTGTAAACTAGAAATCTYGGGTTTTCAAGTTAACTTGGGGATAAATAATGTCCTGCTCTTTTTTTTTTCTCTCTGAGGACCACTTTAGCTCTAAGTCTTTCTCTAAGTGGGAGCAGTCAGCAGTCTCCTTCAGTAGGTTTGTTTCCCCTTTTCATTCCATTCATTGCTGATTTGAAGAGGGACATCTTTTTTCCACAAAGCTGTCACAGCCTGGCACCTTGGGGCAGTCGGCAGTATGTGAGCAGAAACCACTTACCTTGGTCTCTGGCAACATGTTTCCCCTGGACGTGAATAACCTGATTCCTTTTATTACTGAGGAATCCTGCTGAACTCAGAAGGAGAATAATGTACACCTTCCTCTCCATCCCTTTCCTTTTTTTTTTTTTTTTTAGGAGAATCTCTGCACTGATGTGGGAGGTACGATACATTGAACATAATGCCAGGACTTTCAACGAGCCAGACAGCCCTATAGTCAAAGCAGCCAAAATTGTAACAGATGTCTTACTTCGCTTCATCGGGTAGGCATGTTTTTTACTTTATAGACCTGACATCTTGAGTTTCTGAGATATTTGATTATGTATTTTTGGCTTTTGTTATTGTCCTGCAGGGATCAGAGTTGTACTGATATATTAGAAATATATAACAAAGTGAAAGCAGAAGACCTAAGCAGTACTGATGAAGAAGAGGAGGTAAGACCATTAAGTCTGGTCATCAGAACTTCTTGCCTTTTTTAAATTCAGCACCTGGAAGAAGTTTGAGTAAAAATTTTTGTTGAGTTTTGATTTTATGGGTAGTTGCACTGAGTTTTTGAGGTGAGCCTATTTAGGCCATTTGCGTTGCTCCCTTAAGTAAGTAAAAATGATTAAGTAAGTAAAAATGATTCTTGGAACTGCCTATCTTTAATCTTCTCTCAGTACATGATGTTTTGTTGTGTGAGGAAGTATTAGTAAGTAAGGAGAATATGAACTGGAGCTATTATTCAGTCTGCTGAACCAGAAGGACAACAGCTCTCCTATTGTCAGCGAGGCAGCAGAGCTGGTTTTCTTACGTAATTCTGTGTCATTTCCCATCAGTTGTACCRTGGAGTGAAATGACAGGTAGAAACCAGAGTAGATATCACTTCCTTTAACTTTTTCTCTCTCCTTACACCTTCTTCCCTTAAATGCAGTTTGTAAACATTTTGAAATGTGCTGTAGTTTCTGTTGCAAAGAAGTGACCTGTTATAACCTAAATCACTTGGTTTTGTTTTACTTTTTGGTGTTGCTTTCTAATACATGAGCTAGTATAAGCTTTAATTAGGAGGTTTCTTCCCCCCTCCCTTCCCCGAGACGTGCTCCATTGTTGCAGTTTTGAAATATTTAAGTTAAACCTGGTGCTGCTTGAACACCTATATACTTATGGCTGGTGCTATTGTCTTGGATTTGTATTGAAACTTAAAGTCTATACTACAATGTAATAATTTAATTACTTTTATAAARCTGAAGATATAATAACAGCATCTATTTTCACAGACTATTAAAATTTTGAAGAAAATGAGGGATCTCCATGACTTAAAATACAGACCCTCCTTTCCCAACTCAACCTTCTTGTTGTGAATCTCATCTGTTCCATGTCAGGCAGTGATCAAAAGTGTCCAAAACTGCTACTATATCGCCCTCCTTTCTCTCCAGCCTTTCAGAGAGCTGGTTTATAATATGTTTTGGTTTATAATATGTTTTAAAATAAGAAAGAAATTGCTTTCATATTCTTTGTAGGAACTTTCCTGTCCTCTCAAAATTACTTATTTTTAATTACTGGTAGAAAGCTATGTACAAAGGAGTTTTTGTTGYAATTTCTAAATCCAGATTCTGAAAAGAATATTACATACACTTRATGTAAGTGAGGCACTACATGAAACCTGAATAAACTCAGTACAGGTGCTCAGGGCACGAACATTTAGGCAGGGGAATACGGCTCTGCAGGACTAGGACTTTGCTGAGTCTTAAGGACTGAAAATAAACCATTCCGTTTTTTGTAAGTTCTAGTTTGAAGCTAGTTTCTGTTTTGCTTGAACCATTCATTGCATTTGAATAGTTTAAAATTGTGTTTGTTGTTGTTGGCTGTTTGGTTTTAAACCCTTTTTCCATTGCTGAGGGGTGCAAACAAGCATGCATGAGTGTCATCGTTACCTTTGCCTTTAGGTGGCAGAAGTAGATGTAGATTCAGACGCTCCAGGAACTTCCTCTGGAAAAAGACGAGTGAGTAAACATTTCTGCTTGGTCTAATTTGTGAAGGGAGATAGACCAGGTACTGAAACACTCGGTTACGTCTGGAATGGTTTGCATTTGTCACAGYCTATAGTCTGTAGGACTGTGAGAATTCAGTTGCATGTGTATGTAAGTGTTGGCAGACTAAGGAAGTTACTGTGCAGGAAAATTTACTTAAATGCTGAAGAATATTTTTTTTTAATTTGATTTGAAAGAGTCAATCAAAATTGGTTGAAAGCTGACAAAAACAGCAAGCCTGGATCTGAAATATTGCATACCTCTCGTGGGTTTCAGTGTTTATATATTACCAGAAAAGGCATRTTTTTGCAATTTGCATACTGCCTATTGTTATGCCATCAGCTATGCTTTAATCTTACTGCAATTCTGTTTTTAATTGTGGAAATCTGCTTTGAATCATAACGCTAGTAAATTAATAGGAACTTAAAGTGAAAAATCTGAATATTCTGATGAAATGATGAAATACATCTGTTTCCCTGCAGGTAAGACGACGAATAAAAAGACAGCCCATGAAAGCAAGTCCTGATGCTTGGAAAGAGCAATGCAAGCAGTTATTAAACCTGATTTATGAAAGAGAGGACTCAGAGCCTTTTAGACAGCCAGTTGATCTCTTCTCCTATCCTGTAAGTATAACTTCCATATTCAAAATTAAAAAAGCCTTTTTTAATCCTTTGGCAAAACATCCGTGCTGGGCATGTTTCTRACCTCTCCCTTTCTGAGCTGGAACGCACCGTGTTCTGTGCACTGATGTTTTCAGAGAATTGTCTGCGGTAACTCTCAAGTAGAAATAATTACTTGAGAGCCACTGTTGTGGATGAACACTTAGGTGGTTTTAKTGCTGTAGGATTTGTCAGCTTTTATTATTTTCTTGTGTATTCTTACAGGATTATCGAGATATTGTAGACACTCCTATGGACTTCAGCACTGTGAAAGAAACCTTGGAAGCAGGAAACTACACTAGTCCCTTGGAATTCTACAAAGATATTCGTTTAATATTCTGCAACTCTAAAGCTTACACTCCTAATAAAAAGTCTCGAGTAAGTAATCAATTTTAGTCCCTTCTTTGCAAAGACCTTGGCCCTACATGATGAATACAGTGCCTGAAATAAGGTCTGTGTCTGGAGAGCAAAGCACAGCATTGTGAAATAAAAATAAGTAGTATATGTCAATTCTGGGACCTGTGGTTATAAATTTGCTTTGTTCTGCTCACGCAGATCACTTCTGAATTTCATTTTCATCTGAACTTTCTGAACTGAAAGCTTCTGAGAAATTGTATGGTTACTGTTGCAACTATTTCTTTGAATATTTGTAGCAGAAAACTGATCACCAGTTGCTTTTATTTTTTCAATAATTTATTCCTGGAAACAAGGCTATCAGCTTGATAACTGCATATATAGAGAGTAGGATCTTTCTTTAATCTACTGTTAATGCAAGTATTATGCAATATTTCTACTGCGAGCATTATGATACTTAATTCTTTTCTAGTTTACTTAGTATACTTGGCAAGACTTTCGCCCAGTGTTRCCTGTGTTTCTCAGGTGCTAATCTTGCTTTTCTCTGCGTGCAGGAATAGGAATCTAGTTAGACGGAAAAAATATATTGGATTGGAGCCCTAAACAGGATATAGCAAGAGGGAAAGGGGAGATCAAAATGTTAGAATGTAGATATATGAGCTAGATAAAATGACTGCGAAGTGTATGACTGATCATGTAAACATGGCTATGTTTGGTATGTGTTCCTGTGCAGCACATTGCCTGCCGGCTTTTCCTAAGCTGCTAAATGATCAAACGATTCTAAACTTTTCAAACGTTTTAATGATATATTGTTTATGCTCAAAAAATCACAAGTTGGCACGAGGACACAGATGCAGTTTTTACCACTGTTGATGCAGAATAGAATTTGAATGGTTGATGTCTTCATAATATAAAAGTAGACAGAATTTTGACCATGTTTCCAGACATCAAATTGTAATGACCTTACTATTATAAGGAAAAGTTGCATATTCGATAAGATGCTTAAGTTGTGACAAAATCACATCTCTGAAACACGTCGTTTAGCATAGACAAGAGTGCTGCTCATAAAGTTGCCTAATATTTCTTGTGTAGAAACAGGAGCACTTACAAACTGTTAAGAAATGCATGCCATTTGGGACTAGACTGAGATACTGTTACTTAAAGCACAATAACACATAGAATTTAATATTACTGTGAAATTCTCATGTGGCGCCTAACATGACGTGACACAGGGTTTTGTTACGCCAGGCACTGTCAAGCAGGAGAAGGAGCAGAGTGTGCTGCAAAGAGCTTTCAGTGCACGTGTGATCGGTGCTGGATGGGAGGAGGCAGGGGGGTGTGCCACCTTACTCATCGCTTGAGGAGTAGTAGTCTTAGCTCGTCAGTGGAATAACAACCACTGTGTTTTGTGTAAGCAGGACGATGAGAGTAGGCTTGAAGTAGGACGATGCTGTGGGAGAGGGGAACTCCAGCGGAGTGTTAGCGAGCGTGAAAGCACAAAGTTGCCGTGGCTGAAGGTAGATTGAACTCTTGGTGTTGAATAAGGGCTGAAAGGGTGGCCGTGGGTAAGCTCTGAAGATAAAGATCAGTAACTTTTGCTCGCTTTATTAGGCAGGAAGTCTGTAGAGGATTGCAAGAAGACAGGTGATTTGAGGGTGTTTTATGTGCGCTTGATATCAGAGTAAATTTGGTGAGTTATTTACTGCTGCACGCTCCCTGGGGACTTCCCTGTGTATTAATAACTGAACAGCTTGTGAGTCAACTCCCAAATTACTTTAATAGAGTGGCCCATCAATATCCATTGCTTAAATACTGTGAAGTGCCTCGGTGAGGTGATCCTTGCTGGAGGGCTGGGGCRCTCAGCTGGGCCTTCTGCCGCGGCAGGTTCGTCTGCAGCCCAGTGTGTGCCAACATCCCGAGGTTTTCTAGCCCATTTTACCATCTTTGCAACAGCGTCCTGAATGGAGGCTGGAAGGGCAGGGTACTACAYACCAGAGCTAAAGAAAGAGGCATTGCTAAAATATAAGGGTCTGGGCAAAAATTAAGGTATATGAATGTACAGAAAACTCTATATCGAAGAGATTTTATGTTCAGACAGATTGCAAGAAATGGGAAGAGGTCTAAGATGCTGATAACATCATCTTGATGGTGTTTACACAATTTTCAGAAGACTGGGTGCAGCAGAAGGAYATGGGTATGAGGGAGGAATCAAGAACTTTGTTTTATTTATGCTGAGTTTGAACTATTAGTTTGTCATAACTCGAACACATCCAAGGTAAAATCTTGAACAGAAGTAAATACAGTCTGAAATATGGAGAAATAGCCATGAGTGGATTTGTCGCTGAGGCTACGCAGAGGCAAGGCCTAGAAAGAGGACAGGAAAATGGTTTAAGGATTTTGACATCTGGCTTACAGAAATTAGGAATGAGGACATTTTAGTGGGCTTCTGTGTGCAGCTTTGTAGGGGTGGTGTAAGGACTTGTCACTAGGGAATTAAAGCAAAAAACAAAGGTGAGGGGGCAGCGAAGTTCAATTGTTTTTCCCTTGGTACTTCAAGTTATGTTATGGYGTGCTTCCATGCTTTATGGAGATTAAAAAAGGAGGCTATATTTCAGTAATCTACATATCCATTTTCCTTTAACTCTGTAAATATTTTGTACTGTAAGTAATTAAATCCTTTTATGAAAACACCTTCTGTAGTGAGAATACGCATGTACCATGGAGGGAAATTATCTGTAAATAATCTCATAGTTGATCATCACCATGGATTTTTCTTTTGTGCTACAAAGTCTGGGCATCTTTGTGATTTTTTTTTTTTTTTTTTTTTTTGCTGATCTTCTAGTTATTCAACTTCTAATAAGTATGACCGTGCTTTCTCACTCCAGATTTACAGCATGACACTTCGACTATCTGCCTTATTTGAAAATCATATGAAAAATATCATCTCTGAGTACAAGTCAGCAATGCAATGTCAGAAGAGGAAAAGGCCACGGTACCGAAAACGGCTAAGAAGCAGTAGCAGTTCGCCATCGACTAGCAGAGCATCTAGGTAATGTAATTATAGTGAGACTTGCTATCAGTGTCATTTGAGATGACAGCGGTAGACATGCCTTTGTGAATAAGCAGTAACAGTATTGCTCGTTTCCTGATGCAGCTGCTCTTTTGGATGATAAAATCATGAGCTCAAATTCCATGCTTAATTTGTAGTTTGTGCATAATTCAGGTAAGTGAAAGACTATATAATTAKAACTATTCCCTCTGGAGAAGACAGAAGARCAAGTTTCTTTTTGCCTTTGTTTAGTAATTGTTGAAAAAAAGTGTTGTATAATACTTCTCTTACTTCTGTATGATACACTATCTAAGTAAACTGAGTAGTTGTTTTAAAAGGTGAGATAAAATCTTGTTCTTGCAAACTCATACACCTTTATCAAACAGAATGATATTGTCACTATTTTTAGCATTACTACACCTGTGCAGGCACTGGGAGGAGATAATCTGTGTTATGCATTTGCTGCAAAAAAACAAGACACTTTGCAGGGAAAATGGGTTTTGTGTTTGAGTCTTTTGGTGCTAACAGTTTTATCTCTTTGGGATATTTTGTGTCTTCAGCCCAAAAGGGAAACAGAAGCAAATGAAGATTCAACCTAAACCCAACCAGAATACCTCACTGCCTTTGACTAGGACTAGTTCTTCAGTTTCATCTCATGGTGAGGAGAAACTTTCTAAAATGCATCCTTTCTCTTGCAGCAACTTGTATGTGCAGAAAAAGCTGAAGGATATTTAACGTTCAGTTTAAATCTTATATTCATGAGACACGTGCAAACCCCACCTGTTGAAAGAGCAAGTAGCAAGGTCGTGTACATACGTTGTCTGTAGATTGTGTTAGCTGAACTAGGCCCTCCAGCTGATAGTAAGTTATTGGTAAGGGTCAGAGAATAGAGAACCTGGGTCTGTCCTTGGTAAGAATTAATCTAGTGACAAGAGCCTGGATTTCCTGTATAGAGGCTTTTCTCGTACAGCGATTACAAATACATTAAGCTTACTTTGGATTACACCCCGGAGGAATCTGTCTCTTCATGACTGCAGAGGCAGCTTGGCGAGATTAACCTCCTGACTTGGGCTGTTAACTCAGGTGATACAAGACTTCCCCAAAATGCCTTGCATTACAACCCTATAAATAGAGGATAAAAGTTATTCTGTCACGTTAGTGGTGTCCTGTCTAAAGTTTCAGATACAGCAGAAGAACCTCTGGGTTCAGTCACTGGTGAAGAGATGGAAGGCCAGCCATCTTCCTCAGGCTCAAATGCACAGAACCGAAGTGGAAATACCATTGATCCAGGGAAAAGTAGACCSATCAGGAGTAAATCTACACCAGTGAAACAAGGTGAGAAATAATAAGTGTTCTTTGAATGACTGGTTTCACTAGAAATGGAAGATGTTGCTTCGCTCTGATGCTTATGATATTCTTGCCTAAGTCTAGCATTATACTATATCCCCAAACCATACTAAAGAAGTGAATTTACCTTACTTTTTACAGTTCTTTGGTCTCTTGTCTGAAGTGTGGCATGCACATGATGCCACGTGCACTTCAGTGAAATCCTTTAAAATTTCTCCAGATGGAGAAGCTTGATTGCTCTTAAACTTCTTGAGAATTACAGTTCCTTCAGAGTTACAAAAAGGCAAACCAAACCAAAAGAATCCCCACCCCAAAACGTYGTCCTTTCATTAATTAAGTTGAAACCAAAGATGCAAACAAGTTACAAATTTTTAAACAAAAGCTTTGCTATTTTCTCTCTGGGACATGTTAATCAAAATTTCCACTGAGGCAGGCATTGAGCGAGCATTGGCTGAAACCCCGAAGCCTTTGTCAAGTCCGTACCACTGTGCTGTAGCAGTGTTGGATGTTGCAGGTGAGCTTTTCATATCCCGTGTTAAAGAAGATATTTATTCCTCGTTGTCAGATTCATAACTCTGAAAACATGTAGTATTTTGGGTCCCAAGCCAGCAAGGTACTTCATATATTTTTAAGTTAAGGTCTTCAGCAATCCTAGTGAGCTTTCTTGGGTTATTTACTGTCTTGAAATTGTGCTTGCCACAAGTGTTCCCTGGACTAAGCCTTTTGAGAACATGCATTTGATGGGGAATAAGTACTGCTTGCAGAGTGTAATTTTAATGTATACAGGTTTGAAATGGATTTTAGAGTTTTTTTCTGCCTTGGCACCCTGTGTAGGATTCATCTGAATAAATGTTAGATGTTTGTGTCTAACCTAGTCACTCTGGGCTCCTTTTATTGACTGGATCTTCACTGAACTCTTAGTCAAGAGAGTTCGCAGTCCTTGCTTCCAGATAAGATGAACTGTGTTTACTTTGGCTGATAAATTTTCCCCTTAGAGTACCTGTTTGTCTCCACAGCATATAAAGGTCGTCTGGTGAGTAGCTCAGAGCTGGATCATCCCCAGAGCACACCTCAAAGGCAGATGAGGCGAATCCCACTTTCTGTATCCTGTTTGGCTCAGGCGTGATGATGATAACCGATAAGGTTATTTTGTGTTTGCTTAGATCACTCTCCTGATGGACCACTTACAAACGGCGATGGCAGAGAACCTCGGACAGGAGTCAAGAGGAAGTTAATAAGTGCATCAGAAGAAGATGAGCATCTGGAGGAGGCGGAGGAGGAGGAAAAGACGAAGAGAGAGTTAAAGGAAAAATCTGGTTTATCTTCATCAGAAAGTGGGGAATCGGGATCCAGTTCAAGTTCTGAAAGCAGAAGCGGCTCTGATTCAGATTCTGAATCAACATCTAGAACAGATCAGGATTACATTGATGGAGACCATGACTACAGCAAAGTTGTGCAATCCAAAAAACCCAAAAGGAAAATCAAAAGAAAAATCACCGGTGGGAAGCGGAATTGGCAGGGCAGAGGGACAGGGAGAAGAGGTAGATGGGGGAGGTGGGGGAGATGGAGTAGGGGGGGAAGAGGTGGTAGAGGCGGAAGAGGCTGTGGCAGAGGAAGAGGTGGCGGCAGGGGAGGAAGGAGAGGCCGAGGAGGCAGAGGAGCCTCGCGAGGAGCCACCAGAGCGAAACGTGCCCGAATTACAGATGATGAGTTTGAAAATCTGTTTGGAGGACAATTTGGTGAAAACGTGTTTGGAGGGCGATTCAGTAGACCGCCTCGAATCAAAACGAGGAACGAGGGCAGGAGAACTGTCTTGTACAATGACGATTCTGATAATGACAATTTTGTGCACACCGAGGATCCTTTGAACCTTGGTACTTCCAGGTCAGGCAGGGTGCGGAAAATGACAGAAAAAGCCAGGGTCAGCCATCTCATGGGATGGAATTATTGACAGATGAAAAACTTTGGAACAATTTTAAAAGAACTTCAATGGCCTTCTACTGCAGGGATTTTACCAGAAAATCTACCAAGCAAGTTGTGCGGGGACTCCACTCACGTTTCACAGTGGTGCTTTTCCATTATGTCAGTTTGCGTTTGTTTTAAAACTTCAGATCGCCACACTTCATTGGTCAAAACAAGCCTTATTCATTAGGCCTTAAATTACAGAAATTCTTCCCCACACACTACTAGTTCATCGCATTAAAGAGGCTTCCAGCTTCTCAGTAAGAACATGACATTTTGAGTCACGATTACGACTTCTCTCCCTTGTTTTGTTTTTGTATTATAGAAATAGCACCTTCTTACAGAGTTTTTATGTGGTTTCTGCCATAAATCCTTATACACAGTAATAATTATAACTTTTGCACAATACACCAATCCTAAAGGCAGCTATAAAATGTTTACAGTTTCTATATTGTAAGAAGGATCTGGATTATTTTAATCTTCCCAGGCCAAACGTTCATGAATTGTGCTGAACTGAAGTATGTCTATACTACAGTTACGGGGGTCCTGATGTGCTTTCTATCGGTTCTTCATTCATGTAAAAAGTGACAAAGGGTTGGTGCCTTGTAAATATGTAGCAAACCTTTGATGTGGTGTGTCCTATGTGTGCATTAACTTTATTAAAAAGAGAATACTTGAGAAGTATGAATATCTAGACAAAAGGTGCCAAATGCAAAAGTTACTTGCATCTATTTTCTTTTTGTCCTCTCATATTTTTATAGTATTAATAGAGATTGTGCAGCTAAGGGGTAACTTCAACATTTGAAAGGTTCCTCCTCTTCAAAGCATAACGTGATTTTTAATAGTAGCTCAGCTACCTCTATTTACAACTACTGGAAACTTAAAAGAAAATAGATGCTGTTATTCAGTACGTGTTGAAGAAGAGGCAAGAAGGAGCGTAGAGGGATGGAATTGCTGGCAAAGTTGTAGAGTAACTATATCTTCATTATATTGACACAATGAAGACAAATCAAAGTAATCCTCAGAGTTTTCAGAAGCGTAATGTTTTCAGCAGATGGTGATTTGTTTGTGCAGATAGGCCGACTGTCTCCCACACACTTCTGCTGCCACTTGCTCGGTGCGAATCCGTGTTGGATTTAATTTGCCCCTTGAAGGTGACGAGGGAGCCGAAGGGAGCTCCGGTACCTCCGGTGGCTGGCAGCGCGGATGAGCTCCTGTCCCCGTCCTCCGGACGGACCCTGCTATCTYAAGCTTCCAGAAGAGAATTCGTGTTGCACTGTACTCTTGTTATCCTGAGAAATGCGAACTTGAAAACAGAAATCATTTTGGTAGTAATAGTAGAGTACGTGACRACGTTGGTCGTCTTGCTCCTCGGTGAACAGAAGCAGTGTTTGGCGTGGGCTGAGCTGGAGATGAGCGGCCTCTTGCTTCGTAGGGTCTGGCTGGAATATATGTGGGACTTCAGTTTTCTCCCGTTGTCGAACGAATCTGACAGYTCTAGCTTGGTTAAGAGGGTGAGTTAGATGATTACACAGAGAGAACAAACGAAAAAAGAGACTAGAAAGCTTTGGTGGAGTTTTTCAAGATTTTTTTTTTTTTTTTTTTTAAACTTTCATCCAATATCCTTAAGTTCTTCTGTGCACAGCTTGGTCAATAATTCTGGAAAACCTCAGGCAGCAAAGAGTGACCCATGTATATTCTCAGATGCAGAAGGAATTTAATTTTTGACTTTCTATATTAAGCACTAGCTATTTTATCTCGCTTTCCAAAAATTCTAGTTAGATGCAAAATGACTTGAAAAAATGCAGAGGTTTAGTTTTGTGATGGGGGAGAGTATATCCTGAATTGCTCAGAGCATTAATACGAGTTTATGGTACAGTACAAAAATCACACTTAATTTTTTAAGGAATGTTTTGAATCGGCCGTAATCCATTTCTGGACTTGGTTCAGTTGTGTTTTGATGGGGAAGAAAAAAGCGCAGAGGCTCTCCTAGTTCTGTGTTGGGCTTTAAAATATAAACACCTGTCCTATCATCTCTCTCATATATATGTATATATATATACACACATATATATTTATAAGAAATGTATTATTTCTTTGGCTGATTGGTCCTTCTACATATGGTAACCAGGAATAGCATGTATGCATCAGTCCATAGTCAGAATCATACCCCTTTTAGATCAGTCCTGTTGAGCTAATGTTAACACTATGGTTTCTGTTCTAAAGCCTGAAAATCTTGAAATGCAAGAGAAATGCTTTTCATATATTTCTGACTGGCCGAAGATCCACTTACTTATTTATTTTGTGTAGGGGTTGGGGAGAGATAAAACACGTGGATTCCAGAGAAATCATTTTATAAGTTTTGTGTATTTTAGCAGCAATTAGAATAATATTAAATATGTTCTTAAATGTATCTTTTCTATGTAATGAAGTACTGTGAAGATAACAGTGAAGCATCACTTTGCTGTGGCGTAAGTATTAATCAAATGTGTTACATGATTAAGAGCTAGACAGCAGGGTGTGCTAGAACAACAGAACTATTGCTTATTGTAAAAAAAAAAAAAAAAGCTTTTTTTTTGTGCATGAGAACCTTTTTGTAAGCATGAAAGAAATAACTTGTTCTTAGAGATGTTATTTTTACTTGGTTTTGTATCTGGATTCTTTCTCTGAGTTAGGCAATTGATTTCTCCTAGCCTCGTTCTGTGGAATAATATAATTTCGTAGTAACTTGGACACTTTCTCTCAAACCCCAGATCCTATTAGGAGCCACTTACGGTTGCAGAAAACTTAGCATCGCCCCAGCAGGTGCAGTAAAATGATTTAAACCTTGTACCAGCTCGGTCCCTGGTCCAAAACCCAGGTGCACCCCATGAAGCTGCCGAGCTCCTCGCAGGCTGCGCTGCCCGCTGGGCGTTGCAGAGCCAGGAGCGCAGCCTCTCCTTGCACTTTTAACAAAAAAAAACCCCTCCAAAACTCTGCCTAAGAAAAGGGTTTGAAGGTCTGATGATGGACCAGATTCCCGAAGGCTAACGAGGCGTGCGGGCAGGCCAGGGCTTCCTCTGCTGCTGTAGGTTTAATTCTGGGGCGTGGGTGCTTCAGAGTTTTCTCCAGCCGTGCAATCTTGCGTGATCCCTCTCCCGAGTTGCCGGGGGACTGGGGGGCATTCGGGGACCCCTCGGCAAACGGGGCTCGCGCCCCGAGGGGCTCTGCTCGCCGCCGAGCCTGAGCCCCACGCGTCCCTCCTCCGCGGGGATGGGGCTGAATGTCTCCTGTGCGTCTTTGTTCTCGGATTTCTCCCGGCCACGAACCTGCTCCCGCTGCGCCGCTCCCGTTCCCTCCCGCGCCAGGGCTGGGTGACGGAGCTTGTTTTGCAGCCGTGATGTGCGGTTGTCTCGGTGCGGCCCAAACTTTGCCTGCTTTTTATTTTCTCTACCACCTTTTGGTTTTCTCCTTGCCATGCTCCACCTCTCTTCTTTAGCTTCCYTCTATTGCCCCTGTAGGTTATTTAGGATACTCTTTTGGAAACTTAGGACGTCTTGATGGATTTTATTTCGGCTAGGCTGTAAGATTTAATTCTTTCTATCCCTCTTTTTCCCCGAGACTTTCCATATTTTTTTTATCTCTGCCTTACTTTGCTAGCCGCATTCCCAAATTGCTGGTGGTGGATTTAACGAAGATGGAAAGCTTGAGGGCCGGCTTCTGGGCTGCTCCGCACCTCGGTGGCCACCCGTGCCCCGGGCGGGGATGCGGACGGGGGGGACGGGGCCGCGCGTCCTCCCCTCGGCGCCACGGCCCAGCCCCGCCGCCTCTCCCTTCACGCGCCCGCTCCCTCGCCACCCAATTACTCCTTTTTTTTTTTTTCCTCCCCTTGCTCTGTGAATTGCGGTTAGCGTAACCCTTGTAGAAGCTGCGTGCTTCCAGCCGCACGGGGTGTTTCTGTTTTAAATAACCCGTGAAACTTTTATGTCGGTGCTTGAACTTAGATGGGTCTGGGCRGTTTCATCGCTCCTCGCCATCTTTCTGTCACTCCTTTCTCCATAAGCAGAGGCCACCCCCTTGCCCCAGTCACCCCCACCCTGCCGATAAACAAACTGAACATAATCACGAAGAAATAATTTGTGGAGGATTTTTTTGGCTGCTTAAAATTTTGCGTCCTGTTGCGTGTTTTAATTTTCCCTGRACGTTTTCTTAAATGTACGTCTCGGCTGCTTCTCCTGCACGAAAGCAGGAAGACTCTGTCGTTCCTAAAGCACTGAAAAGAGCTGACACCGGGCGCGTAGTAAAGAGAGTTTTTGAGTAATTTAAAAAAATGTGGAAAAACCAGCTACCATGTATTGCTTTTGCCAATGTTCGGAGGCTCTCTTGACCACGAAAAGCAAGATGAACCTTGTCAAGCATGTGAAAAGGCTGCTCCTGGGTGTCTCTGGAATGTTTTTGACAACCGTTCAAAATCACGCAGTACTGACATGAGAAAATAAGTTTAAATCACTGGTTTTTGATAAGAACTTGATTAATATTTCATCTTTAATCTGAGCGGTGAACGACAGGGAAAACTGAATGGCTGTAGGTTTAAGGATGTCTTGTCAGCCCTGACTTGGAGTGTTCTGCTATCGTTGGTCTGTGTCATGAATTCAATGTTTTAAAAATGTATTTGTGTGTTTACATTTCTTGATTTTATTTTTTTTTTTTAAAACCATCATGCAAAGTTTTATAAAATGCTAATTATTTACATGATAGACTGAAGGAGCAGTTAACAATCCRAGGATAAATCTATTTAGTATTGTAGGGAGCTGTCATTGTGTTCTTACAAGTGTGTATTATAGAAAATTACTGCGCATGTGCGATAGATAATTTTCAAATATTAGTATATCAGAGATTTACACATTGGGAAAAAAACCAACCTCCTTTATGTACAGTAAGTAACAGCCTGCAAAATTTAGTCTAAAAGTTGTCTTTTTTAGTAATAGAAACGCAAAGACCTGTTGGAAGCTTGTACATTTTTATGTCATGTTCAGCCCACAGCAAACTTACACAACTGTGCTATGAATCCCTGAAAAATTAGATTTCCAGTGGAATTGCTGTCACAGCCTTAACTCTAGTATTATAAAAATGGTGCTTAAATACATTTATGCGCGTGGATGTGGGTACCTGATAAGAGTTTGTGAGAATTTAAAGTCCAACCGAGCAGCTTAGTGCTGCACTTGCGAGATAATACTCCCGGTAGATAACTGCAGCCACGTTGGGGAATTGACAAACGCGTAAATATTTGGAAAATAKTTAAACCGGTGGACGGTTAAGAGGAGTTGCTCGGTTCTGGGGTTTTTAATTGGCAAGCACTGCGTATCTTTCCCGGGTGTGTGAGAAGCAGCCAGGACGGCGGGAGCTGCTCCRGAGGCCGGGGGAGCCGAGCTCCGGCTGAGCCTTGGCAGGAGGGGTCGGGGGTCCCGCCTGCCTCGCGGCTGCACCGCTCGTCGGCGGGCGAAGTCAAAATCCTCCACTCCTCTTCCTGAAAATGCCTCCTCGGAGAGYGGTGGCTGCTCGGATATACTCAGAAATCAAAGTCTGATGATTATTTTTCTGTAGAAATACTAACATAGGCTATTCATTCCTCCATGAATCATTATAGCAGACTTCATTTAGAAATACCAGTTGGTGTCGGAGCAAGGAAATTCACGTGATTTAGGCTCTCCAGTTCATGTTCTGGATGATTTAAAATACTCCAAAAATGCACAAAACTATTAGAATTATGTCTACTTTCTATATTGATTTTTTTTTTTTTTCCAGGCGATATTTATGCCCATATCTTCACATCCGCTATCTCAGGTCCCTTTAAATGAATACTTCAGGGATTTTGATGCCACTTGTTGGCAGACCAAATGTAATATTTATATGCAATGAGCTGTTAGTTTTTGTATTGTACAAATGTAAATTTGTAAAGATTTTTTTCTAGAGTTTTTTTGAAGTCACTTATGTAATCTAGGATGTTTCATTTTCCAGCTGTGGGATTGTCTTAATAAAAAAAAAGATAAACTCTTATGTTGGTTTTGCATTACTTACTAAATAGTTTAGACATTAAAAAGACCAAAAAAAAAWATTTAGAATTGAGTTTTCAACGTAAAAAGAAAATCACTTTCTGATTCAACTGGATCGTTTTATACTTATAAAAAAGGAAACTTTTATAAACTGAATATAGAAACTTCTATAAACTCTGCAGATGTTGAGCAGGCCAGGATGGAGACCCTCACCTCGGCCAAAGGCAAGGGCGAGGGCTCCCTGGGGGTCTGTCACCCAAATCATCACCCGACCTGGCTCCAAAATACCATTTTCCTGGGCAAAAGGAGAGGAACAGCGAATGCTTTCTTGGGAAACGGTGTGAAAAACGCTGTCGGGGGCGATGGGTCCTGAGCGGCCCCGGCGCGGGCGACGAGGAGCAGGTTTCTGGGTGAGGTCCCCCCTGCCAGCGCCGGACGCGGGTCGGTCCCGGCGGCGAGATTCGGCTCGAGGACGAGCTCGGACCCGTTTTTAAGGGGTATTTAATGCAAAACAAAGAACTGCTCCTTTTTCATCGCCGTTCTTGCCCTTTTGTTAAATAGTAGCGATAATACTGTTTAAACAGGGCTTTTCCTACGCAAGCTGTCACCTGCAAGCGGTTAAGTTGCGAAGTTCGGTAAGGCTGACCCCGCGCTGCCCCAGGTGCGAGCGGGGGGGGCTTGGGGGCTGCCACGGGGCCGCACAAAGGCTTTAAAGCCCTTTCATCCCATCGGGCACAGGCGGCTTAATGCTCAAAAATAGCTATTCCGAGGTATTCAGTGAAGGACAGCCTCCCTGCGGTTAACCTGTCCCTCGCCACGCAGCGCTCTCCAGCCTGTCCCGCCGCGTATTGCCCTCGCGATACAGTATTTTGGCTTTTCCCCTCTTTAATCTCTTGCCTTACTTGACATTTGATTTTATTGTGCTGATTCAAATGGGCCAAGTGGAAATTCCTTTCGGATGTGAATGAATATCTTCTTTTTAACGCAGTGCTCATACTCCAGGCCCCAGGAACAGAAGGGCTTTTTTTTCTTGGCCTTTTTGGTTACAGAGAACGAAATTAAACTTGTCTGGCACGGATRCTGAAGCCCCCCCTGCTAAGTACGTCCATCAAATGGCATTAGCGAGAAGAAATTACACTCTCTTCAGAGCTGCTTTACCTTCGTCAAACCACTCTTTGCTGTCGCTCCTGTAGATATTGTATCATAGGTGTTATATCATATACTTTATATCGTCATATGTTTAGGTCATATGTAGTAATACATGCTATAAAATATATGATATAAAATATCARTCTGGTAGAGAACAATTCAATTATTCTTCCAATGCACTTTGGAAATGCATTTTGTAGAAGTATTTTTTTTTCAGCGGTAATTTTTGCAGCTGTTTTAGAATTAAATGGTGATTTTTATGCATTTCAGCAGCGTGTGGACTAAATACTACCTTGCCCTGACGTGCAGGACAGCTGTGTCACCCCAACGCTCGCTTCCAGCCTGGAAAACCCCAAAACACCCTCCTCCGTCCACCCACCAGCCGCCCGCGCGATGCTTCGCGGCTGCTGCGACCTCGGCGGCTGYGGGGCACCGGCCGGCGCTCAGCCCCTCGCCAGCCTTCGCGGGAGGGGGGAAGCCAAACTTTGCCTCCATCCCGGCACTGCCATAGGATGATTTGCCCTTATTCTATCCTCATCGAAGCTGTTTTTCAAGGCTTAAATGCWCTTTCTTCCCTCGAAGCCCTTCGAAGGCTGTTTTTGGGGTGCGGGACGGAGGTGCCGCCGCGGGACCCCGCGGCAGGAGGGACGGCCGGGGGAGCACCGGGCGGGCGACCCCCTCCTCTGCCCCCRGGAGCCCGGACTTTTGGGGTTTCTTTGTTTCTCAGGGAATAAAAGCCCTTTGTCTTAAAACCGGGAGGATCGGATGTTGAGCCAGGAGAGCCCCTCCCGTGACGCAGGCGGCGGCGGCGCTGGCAGCCATCCCGCCCCAGGCCGCCTTCCTCCCGCTCYGGCTCTCGGCAAAACCCCTTTCCCCTCCCCGCCGGCGGGGCGGTGGGGTCCGGCCCGGCGGCTGACGCAGGGCGACCTGCCCGCCTCCATCAATATTTGCTCGGGCTCYGGGAGGGAAGGTTTTAACAGCTCCCGCTGACGCAGGGAGCTCCGGCCTCGCACCTCCCCTCCCGGGGCCGATGTCCCACGGACGGTGCCGCCGGCYGGCCTGGAGCATGAGGGACCGGCTGGCGGAGCTGCGGCGGCGCGCCGCCGCCGAGGGCGACCCGCACGAGGATGCCCCGTGCTCCGACAACCCGGCGTTCCTCGGGGACGACGCCAGCCCCGTCGGCCGGGTGCTGCGGGAGGCGGCCGAGCTCTGGCGGGCGCTGGACCGGCTGGAGCAGCTCTCCGAGAGCATCGACAGGACGCAGCAGACGGTGCTGTGCTGCACCTCCCAGGAGAGCCTCGCCCGGGAGAAGCGGGGCCTCGGCGCCGCCCGAGCCGCCTTCGCCCGCGAGGCCGTGGCCCTGCAGCCCCGGCTGGGGGCCCTGCCGGCGGCAGCCGAGGGGGGGACGGGGCGAGCGGGCCCCCGCGTCCGCCAGACCCAGCTGTGGCTGCTGCTGCGGCGGTACCGCGCCGTCCTCGCCCGCCACTGCGCCCGGGAGAGCCGCTACCGGCAGAGGCTGAAGGAGCAGATCGGGAGGCAGGCGGAGCTGGCGGGCATCCGTCTGGGGGCCGAGGACTTGGACCGGCTGGCCGAGAGCCCCGAGGCACCCCGCCTCGTCGGCCGGGAGCTGGAGGAGCTCAAGGCCAAGCAGCACCTGGCCTCGGCCCAGGCGCGCCAGCGGCAGCTCCTCGACCTGGAAACGCAGATGGCGGAGCTGCACGGGCTCTTCCTGCGGCTGGAGGGGCTGCTGGCCGAGCAGCACGGGGTGGCCGACAGCGTGGAGCACTGCGTCCTGCGCACCCTYGACTACGTCGCCCAGACGGGCGGCGAGGTGAAGAAAGCCTTCAAGTACCGGCGGCCGTCGCGGCTCTCGGCCCTGCTGACGGCTGCGCTCAGCCTCTGCGCCTGCTGCTCCTGCCTGCCCTGCCTCAGCCCGGCCCTCCGGTGAGCCCCAGCTGCGCCGGGGGGATTTTACAGCGGCTTTCATGGATTTCCCCCCTGTGTCTGTGCAAGAAACGGTGTCACGGGAGGCTGCTGCTGTCTCGTACTTCTTGCATGGCGCTGCAGGGACCACGGACACCTTGTGCAATGGTGCAGGGACCACGGACACCTTGTGCAATGGTGCAGGGACCATGCACACCTTATGCAATGGTGCAGGGACCACGCACACCTTGTGCAATGGTGCAGGGACCATGCACACCTTGCTCGGCAGCGTGGGGACCACACCAACCTTGTAAGATGGCGCAAGGACCATGCACAGCTTGCACGGCAGCAGGAGGACCATGCACACCTTGCATGAGAGCATGGGGACCACACCAACCTTGTAAGATGGCGCAAGGACCATGCACAGCAGCAGGAGGACCATGCACACCTTGCAAGCAGCGTGGGGACCACACAAACCTTGTACGATGGCGCAAGGACCATGCACAGCTTGCACGGCAGCAGGAGGACCATGCACACCTTGCACGATGGCATGGGGACCACACACACCCTGCACGGTGGCACGGGGACCACACACACCCTGCACAGTGGCACGGGGACCGTGCACGCCCTGCATAACGGCGTGGAGAGCCCACTTGCACTGCAGGACAGGCACCCAGAGCACTGCAGCGCCCAACAAGGAAAAGCACTTTTAATACTCTGAAACCTAACTTAAAAACTTTAATGTTTCTTTTTTACTATTATTTAAAGGAGAACTAAAAAAAAAAAGCCTGTTGAAGTTTTTGGCACATTTGTTGTTATATGCAAGAGGACTCGATGGCTCRGTGCCACCATGGAGCCGCGTGAAGGCTCCTCCACCACATCTGAATCTTTATTCTCCACACTTTTTCCACTTTCTACTTCCTGGGCATTTTTTACATGCATTAATGTCGCATTTTCGCCATTGTTTATTTGTACACAGGTGTTCAGGTTTGGGATGGGTGGCTGGGTGTCCCACTTAGCCCGCCCTGTGGTGGGACACCGGGAGGGTTTATGCAATCGATGCGGTTTCGGGGGGATGCAGGAAACGGKCTCTTCAACCTGCGCATTGCCCAACCTGCTAATATCACACCTGCGCTGGAAACTCGGTGTGACCGTTTCCTCCTGAATGTCCCAAAGCCTCTCAAATTAGGGACACGGCAGCAAAACCGGGGCCTGGTTACGTTTCTCAGGAACCCTTCGTGGAAGGTCCCTTTGTGTCCTGGCAGTTCCTGGGGTCAGGTCCCAGCTGCCTCGGCCACCCTCAGGTTTATTTCTGTCTTCTGGCTGAGCCTTAATAAATCCATTTCTCAATAACCTCTTGAGTGTGGATGGGTGAGTTATTTCTTTGCAGCAGTTAGTCCAAATTTAACAAAGAGCAGAAATGGAATGACTTCTTGGTGTGTCTATTGGGTTAAATTCTTATTAACCTAGAAAACTGAATTTTCAGGCTGACGAGTGCACCTCTTTTCCCCAGATGGATATTTTCTGTTGACCTGGAAGGCTCCCGGCATCAGGAATGTCCATCCTTGCGAGAGCGGTGGTGCCCTGGGGAGCCAGGCTGAGCGGTCTCCGCTCCCGCTCGCTTTCTCCTTCTTTTTTTGTTTGTGAGGTCTAAATGAATATTACTTTTYCATTTAAAACTTGATGAATGGAAGTTACCTCTTTATTTATTTTTTGCCTAAAAGAACCCMCAACTTTTTATCTGAGAGAAGGAATGGTCTTTTACCTATAGAAAATTMACGTCATTCCCAGGCAGCGCTGAGGAACCCACCAAAACCGTGGTGTTTTGTGGCCGGACCGTGATTTTGGTGTTCCCTCCCGGTGCTGAGGCTGGGGGTGTGCTCGGCTCAGGGCTGAGCTCCCGTGATGGCTGCAGCACGCTCCGAGCAGCGAGCGGGGGGGAGGGAGGGGGAACCCCGGGAACTGAAGCAAACAAAATGTTGCGGAGCTGCTCGTGAAGGGAGGACGGGCAGTACAGGCACTGAAGGAGGCCAGAGGTGGAGTTCGTTGCTAAAAACTAGATGCAATCATGTAATTAAAGCTGATAGGAAAACGCGAACACACCGGGGGAGCAAACGCAACCCTAATTGCGCTGAGTTTGGGCTCAGCAACCCGCACCGCGGTCGACGGGACGAAGATGGGAACAACGATTTTGTCAACAAAGCTTCATGGAGAAGTGGCCTTCCCTTGGTTCGTTTCTCTCCTGTTTGTCCAACAACCCCAGAGGAAGTTTCCCCCGAGTGGAAACCAAATAAGGGAAATCAAGAAGGACGAGCTTTATTCCCACTTGCCGGGTTACGGTGCGGTGGCTCCTGCTCCCGTCCCGCTGGGGCAGGGACCGCCTGCCSCGTCCCACCTCAGGTGGCCGGACCGTGGGAAACACCCTCTATGCCTTATATTAAAAAAACCACATTTTATGTGCAGTTGTGTCGTGGTTTAAGCCCAGCCGGCAACTMAGCCCCACGCAGCCGCTCGCTCACTCCCCCCCGGGTGGGACGGGGGAGAGAATYGGAAGGGTAAAAGTGAGAAAACTCGTGGGTTGAGATAAAGACAGTTTAATAGGGAAAGCAAAAGCCGCGCACRCAAGCAAAGCAAAACAAGGAATTCCTTCACTMCTTCCCATGGGCAGGCAGGTGTTCAGCCATCCCCAGGAAAGCAGGGCTCCATCACGCGTAACGGTTACTTGGGAAGACAAGTGCCATCACCCCGACATCCCCCACTTCCTTCTTTTTCCCCCAGCCTTATATGCTGAGCATGACATCAYATGGTATGGAATACCCCATTGGCCAGCTGGCCTAGCTGTCCCGGCTRTGCTCCCTCCCAGCTTCTTGTGCACCTCAGAGATCATGTGAGCTGAAGAGTCCTTGGGACGTAGACTACCTAGCAACAACTAAAAACATTAGTGTGTTATCAACATTCTTCTTATACTAMATCCAAAACATAGCACTATACCAACTACTAGAAAGAAAATTAATTCTATCCCAGCCAAAACCAGGASAAGTTGCAAAAGCAGCCTCCTGAAGGCTATTTACAGACTCCCGGGACGTACAGAGAAGGGAAAAAGCTCAGCGGGGCAGGGCCGGTGGCACATCCAAATGCAGCCTAACTTGTACTTATCCACGCTGGGTGCAAACCGAGCAGCCGGCAGCCCTGCAGAACTGGTTGAGCTGCTCCGTAAATCATTCTCCGTAAAGCGCGGGAAGAAGGCCGTGTTATCGGCGGTGCTTTCAGCCGGGGCACGTTCACAGGGGGGTTCGCGGAGCGCGACCTCCTCCGGGGCGGGGGGGACGGTCCCCGAGCGCTGGCTCCTTTGCTGGTGGGGCTGCAGCCTTCTCTGCCGGCGGCACGCGCTTCCCTGCCTACAGCATCATGAAGAAAATAGCCCTGATTTTGTGTTACGAGGGCGGGTGGGAAGTTAAAGGAGCGGGAGAAAAAGAGGAGAAACGTTGCACCTCGGAGCAGATCCTTCCACCGATGGCTTCAGCGGTTTATGAGACTTTATGAGTTTATTCACCAGGTTTTTTTCTGATGCTTGGTCGCCTTTCATTAAATATTGGCCTTAGATGGAGGCCGATTACTGTATAGCGAAGCAATTAATAATATTGTAATGTGGGCATGAACGTTCCGCAGGGTGGGGAAGTTTCCTTTCTCCTCTGAGTAAAGGCTGGGACTTCATTTGGAGCACGTTAGCTTTATGAATATTCCTGGAGATGATGAAGCCAAGGTGGAGGACCTGCTTTAATGATTCAACGAATGTACATGAGAGGCCTGTTTTAATTATTTCCCAAATGAGCATCATAAATTTAGGAAGTTCACATTTAAGGGGAAAATTAGGAGAAAGCCAAACATGTTAAGTTAAAATCAGGCTACCCAAACCCCTTAGCTCTGTTCTGTAAGGACATGCTCAGAATGAGCTTCATTAAAAGAGGAACTTTTTAGTAAAATGCGTTAAAAGGAGCTGGCTTAAAAGCACAAAGCCTTTATAACTGTGCTGGCAGCACACACTGCTTTTCACTTGCAAAGTCTTTCAGTTGAAGAAATGTCACTGAAAATCATTTTCTTGAAGAGTATAAAATCTTTTCCTGACATTTAGCCAAGCAAATAATTCCCAAACAATTTAATCACCTTATAGAACTATTTTTTTTAAGGCGAGGTAGATTATCACAGCTTAACAGTCTGTCGTTGCTGCTGAGAGACCCCGGGAGGACTCGTGCATTCCAATTCAAACACTGAATTTTTATCCCTTCAACACTSCTGATTTTTCATCTCACAACAAATACCCCCCCGAACAGAATAATTTCTTGTAAATGCAGCTTTTTAAAAGCCTCCTGAATGTTGAATAGGAACCAAGTTCCCTGACTTCCCTTCAATTTGCAGCATCTGTTTGGCCAAAACTCTAGACATACACATTTATTGGCAAAAGTGGAGGGGAAAGTTGCATCCGTGTTTAGAACGGTAATTCCGTTTTGCTGGACTCCTGTTGCCCCTGAGTAACGCACCCTGGCATGAGGGCAAGGAGAAATTCTTAATTCAAAATATTTATATATTTTAATTCAAGATGAGAGATTTAATGAATTATATTTTCATTTTCCTCAGACTATTCCCATTGAAAACCATCACCCAATATTTCCATTTCCAGAAATTTTCCAAAAAGTGGGTTTTTTTGTTCCAAAAGGCTTTGTATACCAAATCACACTTGCTATTTTTATTTCRAGTATGCTTAACGTCAAATCAGAAATTCATTCTTCTGTGTGGGCTACCAAGTTATTGCGATGCTTCAAAACACTTTTTACATTTCATTCACCAATACARAAATGTGTCAGCAGTTTAAATTGACTTGATTTGTTTTTCCCCAGTTTTTCCTGTATTTTCCAGTGAATCAACAACTCTATTCATAGAGCTCATCAAATAGCTTCTGCTGCTGCCTGTCTTTGACAGATGCGGAGGTCTGGTCCCAAGCCTTTCTGCAGGAGTAGGGATCACTGCCRAGAAATTCAGGGGAGCCACTTCTTGTCTTTCTAGCAACAGGTTGGAAACTCCATCCTCRGTTTTTATGGGCAAATTGGGCTCATTCCAGTGTCATTTTGGTGCTTACTTCCACTGGATGTCTTTGGTGTCCCAGCAGCCTGATCTACGTGGGCAGCATGGAGCAGGTCGCATCTCAATTTTAGATCCTTTTTAAGGGCGTTTCTCTAGCAGGCATGAAATAAATTGTGTTTTCCAGTGTTAAAATATTGCTATTGGATTTCCCTGGCAGGGATGAAGTTTAATCTCCGTGCCTCTTCCTGCAGTCAACTTGTGCAAAATCTACCAGAAATAATGTAGGGCAAAGCAGTTCATGTTTTTTACAGGGGTCTCTATCTTGGAAAATCCACTCTTGTGGTTTGTTGACCTGCAGCCTTCAGAACGAGAAGTTTCTCTGAAGTTTTCTCCAACACTGCCTTCTAGTGGGTCTTCACGGATGTGTCGCTACAACGTACCGGTGGAGGGGGGAGCGCTGCGTGTGTCGGCATTTCAGACCCAGCTTTGGGGGAATAAGCCAGGCCTTGCACAACATGGCTTTGCTTGAGCAGCACCCAGCAGTGTTCTGCTAGAGAAGAGCAAATTTGAGAAGACTTGAGGAAAGGGAGCTACCAAACTCCTGCCGAGGCGGTGTCCGGCCCAGGGCTACGTCCCTGGTGGGAAATAGGGAAAGGAAGGAACACGGCAATCAGTAACGCTCACCGAGATATTCCAGGTGTGGGGGTCTGCACAAAAGGTCAAGTTTAAATGGGGGTTGGGGGGCCAGTGGRGGGGGAATTTGGCAGAGCTCGGACCCAGGGATGCCACTTGTTGTTTATTCTCTCTCCAGTTTGGGGGTGAAAGCCCTTCCTGAGCATTGAAAGATGTCAGCGCCACGTCCCCGGSACCCCGAGCGTCCCTGTGGGCACACAGAGTTAGCGGTGATAGTGGTGATGGGGGGACGTGGGGGTGATTGATAGCAACCCTCTGCCTCTTCCCGGTGAGACCAAAAAAATTGTGKTTTTTTGTGATTTTCTTTGTTTTCAGTGCCTTTTCAGCCTTTTTTTTTTTTTACTATTAACAATGAGCTTCTTCCCATTCATTCGGTAAAATTGCACTGACAGATCCCGAGCAGCTTTGCATGAGAAAGATGCACAATGAGCTGTTGCGAGAGGAGTCATGGAATAATCATCCTGTGAGTGCTGAATTCAGGCGCCAGGTCGGGAAAAAATGGACACGTGGAGAGCACAGTCCTCATGGGTCCTTCCTGGGCAATTAAGCCCTTCTTGGGCAATTAAGCCCTGAAACCGGGGGAGCTTTGCCCCGCTCTGTGAGCCCGGGCTGCGGGAGATGGTCCCGGTGTGGGGCTGGGGGACCCGAGGGCTGAGGCTGCCTCCACCCGGGTCCAGGAGGTCTCCTGAGGTCCCTGCCCACYCCGCGCTCCCAAACGTGCCCATCCCCACGGCTCGGATACGGTTGTTCCCCAGGGGAGGCACTTGGTGCTTCCTGTGCTCCCCAATAAATCCATTTATTACCTATTACAAAATCAGGATAGGGGTATTTTTCTTAATTCTTGTTTTCTTCCGTGTTGAACATTTCCTTTTATTTTGTGTGTTGATCTTGGCATGCGAAGCACATTTTTTTACCATTTTCTTAAGTGAGGCTGTGTCAAGAACATACATTTTTATAATTCCTAGGGAAAAAATATCTCCACAACTCCACTGACATAAATGATGAACTGAAAACTTTCAAACTGATCGCTAACGAACACACAATTTTTGCTTAATTTCCTACACTGTCTTGAAATGGTTGTGTTGCCGATTAATTTTAAGTGGTAAAAACAAGTCTTGAATTTACAGCAAGACTTATTTTCGGTTTAAGGTAAGGTGAAACTCTAAAATCTTGTATTAACAGTGAGTAGGCTGACTAGATTTTTTTTTAATACTGAGCTCAGTGACTTCTGTTCAAGCTACTTGATCGATACTTCTCATAGGAATGCGTACGTTCGAAATTCTGTATTTTGTGGTTTTTCATCTAAAAGGGCGTTGCCTATGTTAACAAGAAGGTTGCTCCCACGGGCAGTAATGCGAGGCRTAAATATGCGTGCTAACAGCCTGGTCCGATCCTTCCGCCTCTTTGTAAAACCAGGGGAGTAAATCAAATCTGGGATTTCGGTGGGGCAATGCGGCAGGGGGGAAACCGAGGAGGACGAGAGGCTTGTGCCAGCGCGGCCCTGGGCTGCCCTGCCTGGCCCCGGCTGGGGCAAACAGCGCGATGGGCAGCTCAGACTGGAAATTCCTGTTTACCAGAGCCTGAAGCCTTGTTTGCCCAAATCTTTTTTTTTTTTTTTTTTTTTTTTTT
>JASVER010000011.1:2125475-2246665 GCA_030449065.1 Oceanodroma leucorhoa | reverse complement strand
CAGAGACCTAAGAAGTTCTTCGGTGGGGCTAATTTACGGTCTCCGCTCGGGCCAGGAGGGCAAAGTACTCGTGATGGGAAGGATAAAAAAGGGATCGGTGACAATTCCTTATACTCACAACTCTCCCGTCACGTCGCTTCTGGATGGAGACGACGGACGCGCGTCGCGGTCTGCCAAGATCTCACGTTAGCGTCAGATGGTGAGACGAGTAGATAATAGCTTCTCCGGGGATGATTTGGTCTTAACTGCTATTTCTAAAGCTTCAAGACAGGGCCAGAGGACAGGCTGATATTGTCGCCGGCAATCTGGATTACTGGAGCCCGTGGAGGCTCGGGAGGGAGCCACGCACGGGGACGGGAGGGCAGCGGCCGTGGTGTGACCTGTGTGCGATGGCAATGCCGTGGCTTTTCTTTGAAAGGGGGCACAGAGCTGCCTTGGCTGCCCGGGGAGTGCACAATGTTAACCAAGGCTTTAAATGGCCCCGAAATCAAAGTTTTGGTGCAATCCCAACTTCACGGGTAGTTTTTCGTTCCRCTTTTCACAACAAAGCCACCCCTCTGGGCTTTGTAATTTGGATCAATGTCTGGTTCTCTGAAAATGGGTTTTGGTTCAGTAGTTTTGTCAATCCATATGCAGTCTGGGTAGCCAACCACTACAAAATTTCCATTAATAACGGAAGTCTTAAATAAAGCCTTTCACTCACTCTGAATAAGTAATTTTTCAGGTTGGATTAACAGCGAAAGAAAAAAAATTGACTATGGATTTCCTTTAGAAAGTTGTGTTCCCGTTCCCTGACATTCAGCTGCACAAGGTTTTGGGCAGGTAACCCGGAGCCCCTCTGGCCTGTCCCAGCGTGCGGATGTACAGCAAGCATCATCCCTAGCGCGGGTGATGGCCGGGGGGGCTGCGTCCCTGGTACCCCCCAAATGGCCTCAGCCCGTGGCGATCGCTGCACGCCCGAGGCTCCCGGCCCGCGGGGACGCGGTCCTGCTCCCTCCTGCGGGACCAGGCACCCGCTGCCTTTCAGCCGGCTGGAAATTACCCTTCCTAAGGTATCTCCCCATTTCGGCTTCGCTCCTGGCTTATTTCTACTTGAAACCTTCCTTGGATTTGCTCATCGCTGTTCGTACACAACCCGCTTTTTGCCTTTGGCGGGTATAAATCAAGCGCAGACAAAGCAGAGTAAACGCCACGGTTCTCGGCTGAACCCCCGGTGATTTGCCATCSTAACTCGTTGCAAAACATTATTGGAAGGAATTCCTGTTTATTCACGATAYGCCGCGTGCTGGAGCGGTGTGAGGAGAAGAAGAAACATCTCATATGCAATGTTTGCTGGGGGAGCTGCATTGCATCGGCTGCTTTTTGGGTTTAATTAAAGGATCAGTGCTGCTTTCCGCCTGAGCTCTTTTTTTGAAGTATACAGGAGCTGCATGAATGGCTTGCAGCTCATCCTTAAAGATTTCCATCCATTTAATATGTATTTTTCTATACTGTTTTATAATGCAGAATAAGCTCTTTCTATAGCTTATGGGAAAACAGGCTCGCGGGAGCACGGGTGCGGGAAATAAGGTTGTCAGAAGCTGAAAGAGAACATCAAGTGCCACGGTGGTGTTCACTGTAAAGGATCACCAGCAGCCTTAAAAGCAGATTTTATTTAAGGGGAGGAGGCTAACAAGGTACAGCAGACACAGAACAGACAAAAACCTGAATAAGGAGGTCCCATCGAGCACGCATGTTGAAATCCAAGTACCAGAACAACCCGTCCCTGACGTCGGCGTTTTATTAGTGAGAGTAAACAGGAAAGCGGCCGGAGCCGACAGGTACAAATGAGCTACATCACAGCAAACCATTCCCCATCTCAGGCAGAGGCTGGATATTCTGGTGCCTTAAAATAGAGCCAAGCGAAGGTGTGAGTCACTTCAGGCACTGGGCAGGAGAACAGTTCCCAGCCAGCGGGATGGGAGAAAACTACCTGGTACTGGGCTACTCGGAAACTTGCCCTCTTTTTTCTATCGTTGTTACTTTATTTAGCTACGCTGCTTTAAATACATGCGTCTCCTAAGAAAGATAGTTGACACAGGAATGAAGTTTTCCAGTAATATTTTCAGATCCCAAAGTGACGTGAAATAATGTAGCTCCGTTGACTCCTTTGCTATGTATGCTGCTTCAAAACTGTAACAAATGATGTTCTCTTAAAAAAAATCCCCCCTAAAAATGCTGACTATAAGTCCCTTCTGAGCCGTGGTACAAATATACAATATTTGCTGTACCTGCATGTGAAACACGAGTATTTTGGGCCATGCTGAGGCAGCAGGAGAGCCAGGGATGGGGATACAGCAGGTATCGAGGCACACGGCTCGCCGTCCTCGGCYGCGGAGAAGAGCCTTGCTCCCTAATTCCAATTTACACCTCATTTCAATGACTTATTCTTGCTGCCGACGTCTATTTACAGCTGTGTAATGTATTTAAAAAAAAAAAAATGCTCGGAGCAATTGCAAGCTTTTTTTATAGCTTGATGTATGCATCTTTTTGAGTGCCTTGCCTTTCTGGCGGGGCTGACCCCCGCCGAGGCACGGGCTGGGGGCTACCACCAGACCCGCTGCGTTCGGCGCGGTGGGGGGGGATCGGCATCGCTCTGACACCTCGGTGCGGTTCTCAGCCCGAGCCGCAGGTAGGCTCATTGCACGGAATAAATACCAGCTACGTAACCTTGGTATTAAAAGCACACTGAGGTGGCAAGGGTACCTATGTAATATTTTTTTCAAAACAGAGAATGGTTAAAACCCACTATAACGAAATGAAGTTGATTGACATTTGTATGGACTTTTGGTTATCCTTGGCACATTCAGATGTGAGCAGGATGTTACAGGTTTTTTTATTAGGGGAGTTCTTTATTTTTGCTTTTATAGATGTGCACATTAGCATTCATTGTCAAAACACATCTGTTAGGAGAGCCCACTGCATCTTGAAATATCAGGCTTTTTTCTCTCTCTCCCTATATCTTTGTTATCATTTCAATTATTATTTCAGAAGGCAAAAATCCATTCATTTGCTTGCGGTTTAAAGGCTCAGGGTGGTTTGGTGCCCTGCTAAAGAGGGCAGGGGTAGCTTTTGGGTGCTAATATGAATTTCTGGGACTCGGTCACCCCTTTTACGAACCAAACACGCAGCAAGGGGTGCGCGTGGCTTTTGCTTCTCCTTGTGCTGTTGCCCAAGTATTCTTGCGGTGGCAGAAGGCTGTGATGTGAGAGCACTGCCTCCAGCGAGACCTGCTCCTCAACCCCCCTGTCCTTCGGCCAGCTGCCTGGTCGTAATCAGAGCAAGTTGTCCCCTGCTACCGGGGGGGACAACCCATCCTGACTCACACCCGCGTGTCCTGTTCGCGGGGAGGAACACAGGAGCAACGCGGTCGGCGGTGGGGGCAACGCGTCCCCCCCCCTCGAGTGGGTGCAGTCCCTGCTCCCTCCACTGAGCACAACAGATCGTATCCGTCCCRCGTTGACTTCAGCGTGCGGGCAGAGCTCAAGAGGCACGTCTTCCAAAGGCCGGCAGATGTGCCCGCCAGCTGTGCACACCCCCCCCCGAAACACAAGCTTTCGCCCTGAACGCAGAGCTGCGGTGGCAGCAGACGTAGCTGTTGGAGTTGCCCTTCAGCACTTGTCCCGAAACACAAAAGAAATGCACCTTTTGGTATCGACCCTCTCTGGAGTTTGGGCAGGAGCAGCGAGCATCCTTGCATCACCCCCCGTCCCACGCAGCCCTTCCCCGCGGAAGGAAAGGCACCGGCGCAAGGTGGGGTCTCCCCAGGGGTGGGTGTCTCTGCTCGGTGCCCGTCTTCCCCACGGTGAGCTCCGGGTCCCTGACCTGTCACCATGGGCCRTGGCCTGGCCACAAGACCAGAAGTCGTTAATCCAAGTTTTCTCATTTTAGCGGTTTTTCTCCTTGCAGCATGTGGAAAAGTATCCCCATGCAAGTTCTTTCAGACTGAGWGGTCTCCAAAGCAGGCACATCTGGGACAGGTTGCCGCTGTGACTTCTTGGTTTGCTCCAGCGCTGCTTCACACGGTGTGCTTATGAATATGGGCTGGAAAACGTTGAAGACCTTCCCTTGGTCTTCTCAATTGAAAAGTCCAGGGCCATTTCCATGCCCTCATTTTCACTTAAAATACACAAAATTTTTTCACTTCGAAAAAAGCTAACAGGTCAAGCTGGACTTTATTGTAACAAATACMCTTTAGAGCAAATTCTACCTCCCATTTGTAATGACACAAAGCCACTTGTAGCGGCTATTTTACAGCTCAGGTGTGCTGTCTGGATTGGAGGAGTCTGTCTCTGAGAGGTACCCTGCGGAGTTTGCATTTTATGGGAAAGGGAGGCGGCCTCTCTGTCCTCCAGGGAAGTCCCAGTATTTTTCATTCTTCACAAAATTAGGGCAAGTGAGTGCCATCATTTCCCTTACATTCCTCAATAAAGAACCCCGTTTCCAGAATATTAGGGCAGCAATAAACCTGAGACCCGTAGAAAGCTTTGGAGGCACTGGCTGATGGCTAATGAACTTCTGTTGGTGGCTTCCAGATGAAATTGTGGGCAGAAAGCAACAAAACAGGAGCAGTCAATGTCGTAAAGCATGATAATTAAGGTACATCRTTCTGCAGGGCACAAGGAACACTTTTTACTTGTCTTTAGTATTTTTCAGGCAGTTAAGAACTTATAAGGTGTGAATCAAACATGAAGTTGGAAAACTGGAAGAGTGGCTTCCAAAAGCAATCCTCTTTCTCCTCTCGGGTGTGCTTGGATGACACCACGCAGAGCTCAGCAAACCCAGGTCCTTAGACCACCTTTTTACCTTCAAGCTATATTCTTCAGAAGGTGGATATTTCTGCATTTTAAGTCTGATGYTGTGCAAATGGGAAGAGAAATAATCATGTCGGTGCCTCTCTGAGGGATGAAGATGACCTGTCAGCAAGGGCAGCCGGTTGGAAGGCTTTCCATGGCTTTCCACACTAGGATGGTGTAACTGTGCAGTAAAAAGACGATTTCACTTGCGGTTTTACACTCAGCTCAACTCTGAAAGGGCTACTTTTTAAATCATTGCCCGATTTTTTATATGGAGCCTGCCAGGCTTCAGAATAACTGAAGTGGAGAATATTAAGAATAGAGGAGCAGGGAAGATAAACAATCTTGATAGCACCGTACATGTGCTGCTTGTTTTGTGCTGGAAYGGGAACATTCAGGCACTTTTTCCAAAAGAAGCAATTAGCACTTTTTAAATAGCTATATTATGCAGTCAAAAAAAATTGCTGTGTTTACTGCGGTTGGGAACGTATTAGGTTTATTCACTACAACAAAATGGATTTTGTTTAAGACAGGGAACAGATAAAAGACTTGAAAAACAAACTTTTGTTGAAAGTTAGTGAATATACAAATCTGAGTGAAGAAGGAACCTAGATTGGTTAAGATGGACAGCAGATATTAGTAAGTTTACTACAGAATTTTCCATAGTTTTTTAAAGTTTTTGTAGTTCTTTCCCCAGCATCCTCAGAGTTGAAACGTTTCCAGAAGCACTATTTCAATATGGTGCACCCATCTTCATTTCACAGGTAGCGGGCACGTGATACACGCAGATGCTCTTCCTACTACAACTATAGGTAGTCAACGGGTGTAACACAGCAGTAGGGGCTCCCAGAAAGCACCAGAAAGTTCCCCCATGAGACTAAGGAGAAGATATGAATGGTTAAGGCAAAATGCAGATATTAACTGTGGCCTGACATAAGGCTGAAGTTAATCAGAACAGAAGYGAAAATTCAGCACGGTGCTTCACCGCTCCATGACTGAAGGTCTCGCCTGGAGGAGGACCAAAGCAGCAGAGCCCTACACTTTTCTAGCCTGATGAATAGACACATGGCAAGCGGATCTCCCGGCAGCTGCTTCTTCAAAGCACGTCGAGTCAGGCAGAGCAGGGAAGGTCCCTGAGCATCTCTGCTACTCTTGCATCGAGAGCTGCATGGTCCTCTGGACTCAGCCTTCACCCACCTTTGGCAGTTGGGTTTCCTCAGAAATAGTGGGATCCACCCTGTTCTTCTGCTGGCTTCCCACCTACACCATAAACCCCAACACCATGGTCACCCCCCATAGATGCTCCTCACCTGCCCTCTCTTCTCCTCGCTGTCTTCCCTACTTGTGTCCTGCTTTATCGTTGCTCACAATCAATTTATTTTCCAGTAATGTCTCTCTCTCCCTTCCATTTTTTTCTAAAGTAGGGTTGTTTTCCATTGAAAACTCTGTAGCAGAGACAAGCGAAGATGTAAAAGCACCAAAGTACCTCACACCATGCCTCTCTCAGATCTGTTTGCTGCATCCACATACTTTTTAGCTTCTTCCACTCTTCCTCTGTCTGTTTTTGAAAGCAAGGAGTAGTTTCAGGGTTGGTTCTTTTTCCTGCACATGTCCTCAGGCAGAAACTTATTCTGCAGGACTGGAAAGTGCCCATCTCACCAGGCTCCCAGTTTTGAACGGACCATTGGAATATCCTTACAACACGGATAATAATAGGCAACACCATCATCTGGTCATCGTACGTAAATTAACCTTGGCTTTCTAAAGCCTAAAGCTCCAACCTGCGATTAGAGTTAAGTGGCTAGGCCACCTCAGCACACCACACCTGCAGTGCAGATGGGATTTGGCAGATTATAACCATCAGCAGCGCGCAAAGACCATGGTACTTATAACCCGCACACTTAGCAATGGTTTTGATTCCTCCTTATTAATAATAGCAGCAGCAGGACATCAAAGTCATAGCAACACTGATTGGAGGGGACCTGTGGGGCTCATCCATCCAGCATCCGGATGGGTGCACGGTTATTGCCAGCGCCGGCCCAGGTCAGCTGGGGCTTTGCTCAGCCAAGTCTTGTCAACCTTCAGGGATGGAGCCTCCACAGGCTCTGGGGGAGCCACCCCTCTGGGGGTCTAGTAAACAAGTTGCTGTTAGATGTTTGGTGGATACTGGGAAAATTCAAGTGCAGGTTGGCTGTAGCCTGGGAATTGAGACTTTTCCTCTAGTTTTGTTCCATTTTCTTGTATTTTGACCATGCCTAGTTAAAGTTTAAAAAATGTAAATAGMGAATAGAACAGATGCGCAGGCGAGAAATACAGTATTTTTTCCTTTTGTCTCAGAGTTGTTGAGAAAGCATTGGAAGAAGAGTTTGAAATACGCACACCATATATATACCGCCGTACAAGAAAGCATGCCCGCTCTCTTGTGCTGTCACATAATAGAGTTAAAAAGAAATAAGTCTTATTTCCATACTGAGTCATTGCTTGCACTTTGTTTAGCGACTGTTGAATCGAATTTCGTTTCAGCTGGTTGTGAAGCAGGGACAGGTGCAGAATATCGTCTTTTTGTTTTCGCGGCAGATGCGAGCAGGGGAGAGAGGAATGTGTTTCTCGTCCATAAAGCAGCGACAGAATAATGTTAAATTAAGATTAAAACATTTCTGATGAATAAAGGCAGAAGCACRAAGTTCCAGGAAGAAAGTACGTTCCACAAGAAACTGAAGTTTTCAAACTTGCAAAATATGAATTTGTTATAAAACCAGACATTTATAATTTATTTTAATGTTTTTGTGGCTTATGTGGCAACTGACAACAGAGTCAGTAGGGAAAGGGCAGGTTTTCTTCCAGTGCCATTTATGCCCCTTCGTCAGCTGACTTGGGCAGCTGAATGCAACCATGAGAGCAGGGAAGGCTTTGAAGAAATTCAGACTACGTGTGCTATTTTCTCAGCGGTGAGATGGACGCAGACGCAGCCTCCTATTTTGAACTCTCCGATCTGCAGACCTGGTCCTGGAGGCGCAGAAGCTCGATGTTGCTGCCGCTCCGCTCCCGGCACGGCCGCCCGCGGTGACTCCCACCAAGTCACCCAGCCCAGCCCATYTTTGTGCCAGGACGTGCAGCCTGGACGTCAAAAGCTTTTTATAATTAATGGGTGTGCAACAATGATGAGCAATCCCTGTCCTCCCCAGTCTCCAGCCGGGCAGGAACCAGAAGAGCTGGTGGGACCTCTTCTTGCATCCACCAGCAAAGCTGTGGGTTCCCAGGTAGGTGGGAGGTGTCACACAAACCGACGGACCTCGGTGCCAGCACCGTGCCCAGCACACAGCTGGGTGGTACCCTTGGACCCGRCACGTTGGGCCACGGCTCCCAGAGACATTTCTCACCATACCCCCCATTTCTAGACACCAGCGTCATAAGGGAATTGGGCAGGTGCTAGTTTTCTCCTTCCACRAACATTTTTAAGGTCTTGAAATGTCCCTGACCCAAATCAGAAAGTTAAAAAAATTCAGTTTCTTTCAAGATTTTCATTGTAATCTGTTTTTTCGCATGTATGTTATTGTTAAATTTTTTTKTTGTTGGTTTGGGGGYGGKTTTTTTTTCTTTAAATSGCTAYTTCTCATTTAGAAAAGGCTAAAATAAAAGTTTTCAGCAATTTCAAAATACTGTCTTGAGAAAAGGAATGTAGTGAATAAAATTAACCGTGAAAGATTTGATTAACTGATAAAAAAATTTTTGAAAAATTCCTGAGCAAAACTAACATTGGCAAAGCTGGAAGATACTTTTCACTCTCTTGTCCAGTAAAGCATCCTTCTGGGGACAGCCAGTTTTGGGGCAGACGGATGTACAAGCACAGGCTTTGGAGTGAAGGAAAACCCGAGTGGTGGTTTCTGGCTGGCTCCATCCCGGGGTTCACATCCTGCCTCAATTTATCCGGCCAGGGATAAAATGCTAGCTGTMATTTCACCCCGGTTCGACCCCTTCATTGCTTTTTCAGCCAGCAACATGCAGTGTCCCAAAATTACTCTCCTGTGTAGTAACAACACATGCAGCCACTTAGCCGCTTGGCAACACCGAGGATGCTGATGAGACTCCTCCAGCCCATCTGCTGCGTGGGTACCAAGGACTAAAGTCTCCACCGGTGATGACACAAGATATTATTTACGTGTGGATTCACACGTGCTCCTCCTGGAACAGCCACGGCAGACGGATCGCTCCGGAAAGCTACAAATCCCTCGCTTAGACACCTCCTGAGCTGAAGGATGGGGAKTGACTGTTTGGGCAAGGGATGCTGGAAGAGATGAAGGCTGGAGCCATGCCTCCTCCCGGCTCAGCGTGGCCGCAGGGACGTCCGCAGCCGTGTGCCGGTGGGCAGCCCCCTGCCCTGCCGATGGCAAGGAAAACCTGGCCAAAAATGGGGACAGGTCTGAAGATGCATTTCGGAGGAGAAAAAGCGCCAGGGAGGAGGAAGGAACTAGGGGCGACGTGGATGGTTTGGAGGGAGGCTGCACGCTCTGCCATGCAGGGGGCAAGAGGGTGAGGGGGCTGAAGTCCTGGCTCATGAATTGAGCCTGCGCCGTCACCCTGCAGACCTGCCCCACCGGCCAGGGCCACCTCGGTCAGTTCTACAGCAGCTGGTGATTAACTGGAGAAGGACTCACGGGTGGTCTTCACCCAGCACGTTTTAAAACAATGGCTGCRACTGCGACTACTTTTGCTTTTTTTTTTTTGCATGCACCTTTGCTAATTGTCTGAGTGGTTTAATCTAGAGTAAGGCAGGAAATAGTTGGAAATTGTGATATCCTGAAAAATAGAGGTGAAATGTCAGCCTCGATATTTTATGCACTAAAAATCTTCATTCGTTTCCTCCAAACTCCRGTTTCTCTGCACCATCCAAGACGGCCCGTGGTCGCCCAGAGAGGGGCTCTCTGCCGTCGCCTTGCACGCCTGCGCGCTTGCACGCTCGCACGAGCGCAGCTGGGGCCAGGCACCGGTGCCACCCTTCCTCACCCAACAGCCGCCACGACCTCTCGGGGACACAGCCGAGGGGAAACTGAGAATGCCCCCCCCCCCCGCCAATTAAAACCCAAACCGAAGCGATTTCAGCGTATAATTAACCTGTGAGTGAAGGCACCAAAGGCAAAACCCCGCCTCTGTCTGCTGACGGCCACGTTTCGGTGCACAGAGGAGAGCTGAGCCTCCCACTCAACTTCACCCCACATCGGCTTATTTCCGCCAGCCTTCAGTGTAATTAAAGTATTTTATGCATAGTAATGGTTGCACTAATTAAATGTTGCTGTTTATTATTAAATAATGAAGCTCATCAGCATATGCTGTGCAGCTGAGATGCTCGCGGCTGAGCGCCGGTGCCTGGCTGTGCCGGACTCTACCCAGGTAACCTGGGAATTCACTGCTCCAAAACTGGATGATCCCCATTTTTTTCCAGTTTGTGCTGAGGGTATTAAAGCATTTTTACTTGTTTGGCCAAAAGTATTTTAAATTGGGAACATTTTAATAGACTGTGCAGTGAAACATCCATATGCATGCTGTTTTGGGTCACTTTTGATCCCTTTATAGTGTTCCATAGGCACTGGAAAAATTTGATATCTAGCACATTGCCAAGGGGAACATTTTTGCATTTGTACAAAGCTAAATTGATTGCAAGCATGCAGTCAGTATTATGACAAATTTAAGCTTGTTATTTGGCTGGTACATCATATAACAATGTTTTTATGAAAGCTGTATAGTCGCTACACGATAATTTTCAAATTTCCTGAGCTAAGCTGAGTAGCGGTATATTAAAGATTCATATATGTTGAAATATTCACAGTATAAAATCTTAACACGCACCCAATACTAAAACATTCCAGCCGTTGGGTCAAAATAGAAGCTGAGAGAATAACACAAGGCAGTGCTGAAAATCCAACTTGTTTTTACCACTCGGTTGCACATCGCCCTGGTGAATCAGAAAGTCCCGTTTACTCCTCGTTTCATGTAATTTATTATCAGAGGGGCCAGCTGGGACCACTGTGGCTGAAGGATTGTCAGCATTTCCATTACCAGCACTTTATAGCTCAGCCATAAACATTTCCTCAGAACTGTGATGGTCCAAGTCTTTGCTTAGGAAGAAATTTTTTTCCCCGAAAAACTTTATTTTAAAGTGATTCAGGAACCATTAAGTTTTAGGAAGGCAAAAGAAAAAGAAAAAGGTTGATTTTGCTGATGGTAGATGCTTTTTTACACCCTTCAGAAGCAGGTTCGCTGGCAATAGCGGACGCTCACGGGCTGGTCCTTCCTAATTTCTTGCTTGCGACCCCGCTTCGCCCTGGGAAGCCCGCGGTCTGTTTGGCAGCCGGTGATGCCGGCACCGCCGTGTGTGAGCGAAGGCGGACCTCGCCGGGGGGGATGTCCTYGTGCCATGTGCTTTGGGGGGGGCATTTAACAGCAGAAACTCTGGGGACAGCCAAACACGGCTCCCGGCAYGACCTCGGCACAGGATGGTAGGAGTGAAACTGCCCAGGCACCTCCCAGCTAAACACACGCTCTTTGGMAAAGAGGTTTATATCAGGAAAAAATGGGGCAAAAATGTGTCTTTCGCAGTAAGCTTGCAAAGAGCCCAAGGAAAACCCGCCGGTGCCAGGGCGGTGGTTTCTGGACAGCCTGGGCACCGGGGCTTGGGCTTCTGCTTCTGCAGAAGGGCAGGGGTTGAGCTGGGATTTACTCCKTGCGCAACGTTTCCCGTTACGTTAACGCTGGAAACAAGGCATGATATAGTCCCTTGAAGCTGCACTGAAAGAGGGAAAACTGAAAATGACGAAAAGTGGAGCAAAAGCCCTTTTTCTGAAATCCATCACTGAATACAATAGAATAATTTTATTCCTAAAATGGCAAATGATTTCCATGTTGGAAAGCATTTTGCTCAGACAGTTTGCTAACAAGGATACAATGCACAAAATTCATACCGTAGCCAAAGAAAACATGTGTTTGAAAGAAAAAAAGAGTTTCGGAGACTCAGTGTGAGCATGCTGAATGCTTCTTTAGTTCAAGATACAGCCTGAGAGCWCTGAAAGGGATCGTTGCAACACATTATGCCATGCCCTGAATCAATAGGTTAAAGCTTTCTCATTCACTTTGTACTAGCAGGTCAAATGAAGCTTATTTTTCCCTTCAAAACCACCTTTCCTCTTCCCTTTGTGGTATCACCGAGGAAGGAGCTCCTTGCAACCTGTTATATTTGAAATTATTTCCTATTTGATAGAGTTCTATCAGATTCCTACTATTTCCACGCCTATCAAATGTCATATTCAATGTTGWTCAACACATTCGGTGTTGATCTCCTCCGCTCTGCGCTGAGGACCGGGAGGAGAAGAGGTTTGATCCTGCTCTCCTATTCACTTCCCACAAGCGGAGCCCATCACAGCCCATTAAATGAGATGAGAGGCCGACGCAAAGTGCACAAATGAGCCCTCTTGCTACTAATAGCCTTGATATTAATAGAAAATAATTTTGTTCATCCCTTACCGAGCAATCCAGGTCCTGGGGTCACCCATGTTGGGCAAACGTTCGGGAAGTCCCTTACACTACGCTGACGTTAGCAGGTGGACAAACGCCAGGATGCCCAGGCAATGCCCATCTTCTAGCACCGCCTGAGACCTCGCCAAGAAAATAAGAATAAAAATGAGTATTATGCCTGGCAGGGCAAGAGAAAAGGTGTTAAGCGAGCCAGGCGGCGGCGGGGGCTGCCAGGAGGGATGCAGGGCTGCACATCGCGGGCTGCGGCGCATCCAGGAGAGGGACCCAAGGAAATCAGCGGCACGGCKTCCACGCCAACAGAAGGGCTCAAAACCCTCCCCGGAGGAAGCACAGGCACCGCCGATGCTTCCCATCACTTCACCAMGGGAGAAGGTGAAGGATCACCTGCTGGGTGGGTAATCCATCTGCCTATCTCCAGCTGTGGATTATAATGCGTTATGGACCACGTATGTAATATATTGTCATTGAAGTATCTTCTGGCCAGCATTGCTCACAGCTGCAGTGTCCCGCCTGAAATTTATAATTCTGAGCAGATTTTTGGGAAGACCGGGAAGGGGAGTTGTGCTGCAAAATTAAATTGATTTCTTATTTAAAATAGACCTTCCTGAGGCTTTGCTTCTGCGCCAACTACGTGTGAGTGTGCTGTACCACCAAAGTGTGCGGGTTTTATTCTTTCTTTAAATAAAAAACTAATGAAAGTAAGAATCTATGAAGTTAGAGGTTTGTAATGACTCTGTTGTCCCTGGAGAGAGGCAGTTAGCTCTGTCTGAAGCATTTTTATTCCCTCTAGCTGCAAAACACTTCTATGCTTGCAAAAATGGCTTCATTTGAGTTTGGTAGCATATGGTAGAGTATTGCAATTATTTGAAAGATAGGTTGATATTCTGTATTTTCACGTACAATTCAAAATGCAGAAATACACATCAAAACTGAAAAAGACTCTTTTTGCTTACACAGCATAGAAGCAGCCTCCATCTCCAACACTGTAACAGTCGTGCAGAGGCTGAACTCTTATCTTAATGTGTTTTTCTCAAGACTTGGCAAAAAATGAATTTTTAAAAGATTTTCCTTTATCATCACAGCCCTGCGTCCTGGCAAAACCTAAGCTACGTGCTCTGAGCCATTAGGCTTTGGGAGTTGATGATGCACCACGATATAACAAACGCCTGACTATAAAGAAGAAATAACAGTTTGACAAAATACAGGAGTCGGGATTACTTTTGCTAGTATTGCCACGGGTATCCAGAGGGTTCACAAAATTAGGGAGTTTTCACAGAAAAGTTTGGGAAAGGTTTGCTGCAGAGTTATTGCGCTGGCAACCTCCTTTGCTTCAGCACTGCTTTGCTATTTTACAGCACACAACAAATATACATGAATGCATTATTTTCACCACTAT
Source organism: Oceanodroma leucorhoa (assembly GCA_030449065.1). Classification (NCBI taxonomy): domain Eukaryota; kingdom Metazoa; phylum Chordata; class Aves; order Procellariiformes; genus Oceanodroma; species Oceanodroma leucorhoa. The sequence continues at coordinate 2,232,907 of JASVER010000011.1, read as the reverse complement.
TTCCCCCAAGAGCCGACAAGAAACTTAATTTATTTTTTTTTTATTTTAGCTCACAAGAAATACGTTGCTTTCAGCAGCCAAGGCTGTACATGCTAATGCAAAAATGAAGCTCTGCATTCAGTTACTGGGCTGTCACCCTGGTCTAGTTCTCCACCGTGTGCCTGGTGGGTCTTGATCCTTCTTCATTACTGAATGACAGAATTAAAAAGTATTGTTTTGTAGCAACACCTCAAAAMTGGGCAATGGGAATCTTAAATTCTGCAGCGGGACTTTATTGCCTGGTTTTAATCTCCTTTCAGTCCCCAGGTTTGAAACGCACGTGCAGATCCATGCATCCATCCTGGTGTGCATCCGACCTGCCGACGTCCCGCTGACGTCTGCTCCGTTCATCACCATCAGCARGGATGCTTCTCTGCCTGTCGAGTTTCCTGATACATAATTAGATCAAAAGCGGTTATTAAAGGSAATATTTCAGGATGGTGAAACCATGGCCCTGGGTGGCTTGGGGGAAGCAATGAGGACACTGTTAATTGGGGAATTCCCAATTAGAGGATCTCAGGGTCAGCAAGGCTGCGCGGCAAAGAGGAAAGAGATGGAATAGGCTGAAATTGTGGAGCAGACACTCGGCAATAATCCTCTGAAATAATTCTTACCCTGACAGCAGTCAGTGCTGAAAAAATAGCAGTAGATGCCATCAATTTTTCCATAAGGATTACGGGTAGGGACAAGACGGTCTAGTGACATAACAGCATTAACTGGATCGTCTTTCAGAGGCAGGGGAAATTGTGTAGACGGAAAAAAAGATGCGGCTTATAAAGGTGGTTTTTAAATAATTACCATTTACATGCTTTAAATAGTCTTGTCTCGGAAGAAGGAGGCACGAGGCTGCAGCCTCAGCCCTCCACCGCTGCTCACTGCGATGCTGCGAGAGCATCAGTACTGCCGTGGGCTCCCCAGCCGAAACAGGGAGCGAAGTGCCACTACTGGGAGTTAAACGAAAAATTACTGTCAATGTTTGGAAATTCTTGGGAAAGTCTCGGGGCAGGCTGGCTGCTCCCGCACACAGAGCTCATTTCGTGTCCTGCCAGGCTGGAATTTCTCCYCCTCCATCCCATCCATCATAATTTTATCACTGTAAACTTAAAAGGAGTTAGATTACTTCTGAATCGATCCCCAATTAATTACCTCTGCTGAATGTTGTACAAAGGACCAATTTTTTATCTCGTTCTCTGCCCACGTGACTGATGCACTGGTAATGGAAATCTTTGCCTACAGGCAGTGTATTTCAGTAACGATGGCAGCCGAGTCTTCTGCTGCCCATAAAACTCAGAGAAACTCTGAGATATTGCTTGTGTTTTCCCATATTCTTTTTTTTATAGATGTCTGCATTCAATCAATCATAGCAAATGTCTTCTCTAAGGTCCTTCTATATTTTTTAAAGGTCTGAATGGTGAAACTCCTTAAGGAAGCAATGGGACCATGACTGTAAACTGGCAATTAGTGGGAAGCAATACTCACTTATGATTTTTTAATAATTTCTATGAAGCATTGAGTCATATTGCTGAAACCTGCTTATTTGTCTTGCACTGAGAGCTCATCAGAAGCACTTATATTGCTAAATTGACCAGCAAGCCACATTTATTGGAGTTATTTAAAATGAAAAATATCAAGTGACTTATAAAATGCAGATGCTCGGGCAGAGGCTTTTACATTTGTTAGATTTTCATCTTCCTGCCACTGAAATCATGGTTAAAACCAACAACTTTAATGGCAGCAAATCATATCCCCGCGGCTTATAAGCTTATAGCAGACAGAGCCGATTGGTCAGAAGCCTGGAATATTTGTGGTATTACAAGGGACAAAAATAGGACTCGGTCACCACCAAGCCACCACCAAGAAGGAAAGGTCAAGGAGTAGCCCTGGTCCTCCACGTGTCTCTCCGAGGGTCTCATCCTCCAACCAACAGGACTTTTTAGACCAAGTGAAAGGAAATAAAATCACCCGTAAGATGGAGAGTCTTTTCTCCCCCCTGCTTTTCTGAGTCTGCTAATGAGAAAGCTAATTATTCCCAATATTGGGGTACCAAGAGAGCAGACCAAGGGGGGCAGCTTCAGGGCTGGGCGTTTCAGGAGGCATCCCAGCGGAATCAGAACAAAACCAACTTGTATGTCTGGTCCCGGCTTGCGGTTGTTCCCTCGAGGCTGTTTCATGCCCTCGGTGGAGGAATAAACAGTTAGAGAAACCGATACAGGTTCACAAGTCCTATTATTTATTTTTTTAGGCCTCTTAACCTCCTGTGATTCAATGAAGCCCTTGTAGAACAGGGATACTGCCACCAGCTTAGGAGGGTTGTGAGGCTTAATTAAAGGTCTTTGAAATGCTCGGATAAAAGACATTGAAGAGCAAACCACTAATGAAAGCAGATTATTTAGGGATTACTCAACACATCCTGGTCTGGAAGATCAGCTGAAACTTGAGACCCCCATGGAAGAACAGGAGGGTTTGGGAGCTGTTGGAAATCGGTGCTGGAGACAAACCCACTGCGCCCTGGTCTTCACCTGGAGCTCGAGCTGGGAGGAAGACGGCAAAAATTCACACCACCAAAATCAGTTGTGGTCTCTCGCTTGTGGCCTCTGCAGTCTGGACCAGACTTTAAATACTCCATTRTGGTAATTCTCATCTGAAAGAAAAATGGGTTTACGTTGTCTATATTGGGACATCCTTTTGAGGAGTGGAGATAACAGCCTTTGAGCTGTAGAAAAATATATGCCGGGGTTAATGACTTCTAAATGTCAAAGGCRGGGGTGTGTTTGTGGATGCTGCACACCAGCTAGCTTGAAACATAAAGTCTGGCCTAAATCGGCATSTATTCAATTAAACTTTCCTTAATGCAATCAGCGAGAGGTGAAAAATAGCATAGACCTGATGAAAAATGTTCACCATGGCTACGGGACTGGCTCTGAAATGYCCCCCTGCGCTAATGAGTCATTAGCATGTGAGTTAGCCTTTCACAGAAGMAGCTCTCCGCACTTGGTTTTGGCTCCAAAGAGGACCCGTGAAGCTGTGTCCCTGGCTGGCACTGCCACCAAATACTGGAGAAAGGTGAAAGATTTCACCTTTACCAGGGAGGCAAAGACTTTCCTCTGAGAGCCGGGGAACGGGCGTCCTCCAGTGTGCTACAAGAAACCTTCTAATGAAATAATGTTTCCTTGAATATAAGCCCTATCATTAACTTTACAGGAGTCCTTTCTTTTTAGTGGAAAGGAGTATATCTCATTGCAGAGCATCTTCTTTCAAAAGCATCTCTCCATCCCTGTTCAAAGACTATCAAACAAGGAGCTCAGGTGACACACATGRCTTTACCACTGATAAAACCAAAGGCGGCTAAAAAAATAAAAATAAAAAAAAGACCTTTGGGTCAGGAAAGAGGAAAAAAAAACACCAAACAAAGCAAAACAAAAAACCAAACCACCAMAACCATTCTGTGTTGGCATTTGCAGAAGTCTGTGCAGAGACAATTAATAACATTTGATCCTGGCTTTGCATCAGGATGAAGTGGGTTTGGTGGAAGATGAGGAGGGATGTGCCCACTTGAAACCAGCATCTGGAACTGGTGCTTGGCTGGAAGGGGCCGCGGTGCTGGGCTGAAATGAAGCGTCAACCTGCCCTGCAGAGGTCTGTGCAGACAAGGCAGGGAAACCACAGCAGCAAAGAGGAGCTTGAACGTTATTTTTGGTTGCCATTTCCACTCTGAAATCTGCATTTGGAAGCGTGAAGAGAGTTATGAACGAATGGAAATCRTGTCTGATGACAAGGAATATCGATTAATAATGTCTCCTCGTAGTGCTTTCTTTCACTTAAATATTTACTGGCTTATCGAGAGAAATGCAGCCGTAGAAAAAATACCCGTGTAGTAGAAGGCTGTCAGTTGTGGCATGTAGTGATTTTTATCAACTGATGGATCAAAGCCATTTTCTCTGAAGAACAAGCCATTCTCGCCCCGCTGGGGACGTGCCCGGAGGACTGGCTGCGTTTCAGCGGCAGGAGAGCGCGGTCGGGTTTGCTCCTCCCTCCTGCYCGGTACTCGGTTACCCTCTTGCTCATAAATAATTGAGTCGTACAGAAGAGTCAGAAGTTACACACGTATTCTTATAGGTGCAGGTATTCTCCACTGGAAAAACCAGTTTAGTTGCACTTCCATTTTATTATCTGATCTCTTTGCYGTTTATAGTGTAAATAAGGAAGATCGGGATTTTGGAACAGACTCCTGAAAATCTCAGTTAAAAAGCCGTTACTTTAAAAACAAAGCTTGTGAATTAAGATCTCCAGAAATATGGTTATGTTGCTCGGCTGCTATAAATACTTTATGAAAATGTCTACTCTGTCAAAGAGAATATGAATTTGCTGAGTGTTGAACGGAGCTGCAGAAATGCGTATTAAAGATTCACAAACCAGACCGTAGGCTTCATTCAAGAGAGTCTTTCTCATGATTTTTTCAGTTAATGGCATGCTTCGTGGACGTGAGAATATTTGTCTGTTCCTTGGACTAAAAAGCTGGTTTAAAGCACAGCTTGGCGGTGTTATTCAAACAGATACAACTTTCAAAGCCGGGAATTAAGAACTCAGGATTTTGGCAAAGGCTTCACAGCCCCACTACTGAAATATTCAAGGCTTTGTGCTGGCRCCGGGGTTTGTCTCGCTTGCTGAGGAGCAAACGCGGGATGTGAGCCCTGCAGCTCGCCCCAGMCACCAGCTTGTGGGTCAGCAGCGCCCGGCACCCAGCCGCAGGCGGGGACACCTTTATTCCACCTCTCCCTCACTGAACACAAAATTAAAGTAGTCTAGGAATGGAAACTGAAAAAAAAAACAACCAGTGCTTCGGGATGGGTGGCCTGGAGGTTAGTGCATTATTTTCGTGCCCTGTTGCTCGTGGGGGTCCATGGGATGGCCCCACGCCGCTGTGGGGTGGGCACCCCCTCCCCCAGGCTCGTGCCTGCGTATCTGCTACCCTGCTATTTTAAACGGTACGTGAGATTTTGAGTTGTATTCTAGCTATCTTGGGTATTTCAAAGGTGCTTATTTTTACAGTAGCTAAGTACAGCGAGTCCTAAATGCGTGCACGTTATGTGTCACACAATGCGTGCATATTCTAATTAAATCCTGAATGCTAYTTGTTTATTGAAGACTAAGCTATAGCTATATCTGATTTTAACTTGCTTAATTTTTTTCCCTAACAAAGCATGATTTATTTGAATGGATCCTACAATCAATTACTCAGGGCAGCGTATCTCTCTGCAGTCGTTTGGACTGTTCTGTGCCTTACTGTGCTTACTTTTTTTTTTAAGGAAAATGAAATCTTCCACATGTATTAGCATAATTTCTTGTGAAAGTGACTGTGCTAAAGTCATTGACTAATGCAGTTTGCAAACCAGAATATTTTTCAGRGAGATTACTTCCTTCTGGGGAGATATGCAAATATAGTCTTCTTTTTATTCAAATATCTTAGGAATTATCAGTGGGAAATTAGTTTGTGATTGTTCCTGAATCATTACACAAGCCACTTGTACACTGACTGCRTATTAAGAGTAGTTATTTATAACAATAAGTCAACTCAACAAAGGTCAGATAATATAAATAGTACTGCTGGATTCACACAAACATAATTCATTAAGGATGAACATCTGYCTCGTAGTAGAAACACACTAAAGTAGCTACTTTGCCTTCGCTAATTTCTTTAAGCTAAACATCTTTTAGAGTCTTGTGATATTTTATGTATTGTCTGTGTAATAAAGATCCAAGTGTCAGGTGTTGACTGGGATGTTTTAAGGTCAAGCCCCGGGTGTTTATGGAGCACCAGGGGTTGAAAGGAGATGAAGCACAAGCCCTCAGCTCTCCGGCACCGCTAAAACTGGCAGCCTGTGGTGATGCAGGGTCCAGAAAAGGAAGGTGCCCTCTTCGTAGAGTGTCTCTGGCCTGATCATCGTTTCAGCAGGTGCTTTTAACACATTCCAGAAAGCAGGGGATAATCAAAAGCCAAACCTGGCAGCCCAGAAACAAGGCAAGCTCCCAAAGAGCGCAGAACTGGCCCATGAGTGAAGCAGGAGCTGAGCTGAGGTGATGGCTCTTCCAAGGATGCTCCTGCACTAACACGGAGATCCGAGACCCGGGGAGGCTTTGGGATGAGAGGAGAAGGTGCTTCGTGAAGAATTGTAGTACACAGCTACTTGAACAGTGGTATCTGATGACAAGATGACACAGTTAAAATGAGATAAAACGTGCCAATAGAAAAGTATTCTCAATGCGTTCCACACTACACAGCTAAATAAAGTAAAACGTGACGATTTAAAGGTGTTTTCAATGATTGCCACACTACACATTTTGCCATGTGGACAATGTCAGCCCTGTAGCAAGTGTGAGCCAGGGAGACTTTGAAAACATGGTCCATCTCCTCTCACTTCATAGAGCCCACGAGCGACTGGTGCCCACGGAGGATTTCCCCGTGCAGCAGCACTCCTGCTTTCCCGTTTCACCATGCAAGATCTGCTCGTGCCTGGAAGTTTTCATCTGGGTAGCAAGAAAAAGCAGGTTTATTATTGACTTGACAACATCCCAWTAAAATTCAGCTGGAGATGTATCCTGCTTAGGTAAAATGCTTTGGTGGCAGCTCACCCCCTTGGGCGCATCTCTTGTAGGATGGACACCCTCAGGTACCACGGAAGAATAAGATCTTTATTACTGCAGACAGGGTAAAAGAAGAAGAGATAAAATGTGAGACAGAGGTAGTCATTATAGGCTGAGGAGAAAGAAATATTACTAGTGGCTCGAATGACCTGTCTGCCCAGGGCATTGGAAGTCCACCAAAATAAATAATTGGCCAAGGAGATGTAAGTAAATAGATAACATAAAATTAGTGTTCCTTCAGTTTCTTTGTATTTAATGAATGTAATGACTGGACTTCACAAAGAGGTKGTTTTGGACACTGTGTTCAGCAAAAGACATCAGCTGAGCTGCTTTGAAAAAAACAGGTTGCAAAGCRTGACCTGCTTCAAGACTGCAAAAGCACTTCTCCTTCCTTGCAGACCAGCAGGACACGTGGCTTTAATAAGAAATTTTACAGGACAACAGAARGTTCTTCCTTTAAGTGCATTGTTACAGTGGTAAAAAAGAGGAGCTGTGAAAAGCCACGCTCTGGTTAAAACCATCAAGAAACTGTGCCCATCTTATTGACGTAAGCTTATAGTATTTGAGCTATTGGGGGGAAAAGAGTTTCAGTTTCATAGTGAAGCTGTTGGAGCATTTGGGAAGGTCAACGGGACAACCTCCATCCGTTGGTCGGCACATGGTAACATCCCACTGTCACGGAGTCGCTGTGGGGGTGAGCTGGTGGCTGCTGGTGGCACAGGGCACGGTCTGCAGCACCGGCTCAGCCCCGGGGTGCTCTGGGGGCATCTCTGCCTCGCCGGCCCTGCCCCTCCTTACGCTTTTTGGTTTGTTTTTCTATTTTTTTCTTTGTGACATGGCCAACTTGCTGGATTTTTTGGAAGGTAAATCCTATTTTCACGTTGAAATGGCAAGTGCTCTGCACGGGAAAAGCTAGGTGGAAGGAGCRTGATAACCTCCATTTGGACTTTTCCACGCACCCATAGTGAATCCTTCCTGCCCTTGCACGGCTCCTTTGCCTGTTTGTGAACCAACACGGCCTTTGGCATTATCTGAGAAGCCCCGAAGTGGAGGTGTCTCATCCTGCTCTGCATTATTGGGCGGCAGCCAGCAGAGCCGAGGTGGCCCTGGTGCAGGTGGCCGGAGGTGGTGCGGGGACTGGAGCATCACCATCCCGGCTCTGCCGGGCACAAACCCCAGTACAACACCTTGAGTTGTCCGGGAAAGATTGCGCCGGAGAGAGATGGGTGGGTTAAGGAGGAACGCGGGGATGGAGGTGGAGGAAACACGTTTCTCAGTGACAAGTGCCAACTCCTTTCCCAGTGTTGAGAAATTATCTCCATGCATTTGTCTAATTAACCTACAGGCGTGTGAAAGTCATATTGTTTTGACAGTGGCGGAGCTGTAAAATGTTATTGCCAGAGCTGTAAAACTAAACATTAGACTACAGGCAGCACAAAGCCTCATCCTCTCAATGGCAGCCACAAAAATGACCATCAAGCCCTGGACAGTGGAGCTGGTGGCACCACCGCCCGCGGGCTCCCCGCCAGGCGCTGCTGACTCGGCGCCGCGTCCTACGCGCCGCACGGATGGTCCCGAGAGCTCCTACTCGAGTGCCGCGGAAGCTACCATTTAACGGTTGCCTTTGTTTCCCTGGACGGTTTCCAACCTGCATCTGCTATCCGCGGACAGAGTTCAGGAGGACCAGGGMTTTCAGGAGGTGCCGAAACGCCGTGTCCTTGTAAAGGCGGCACACGCTCCCTTTGAAGCAATTCTAGCCCCCTTTTATCCTTTCTTTCATTCAGCAGAGCGAAACTTTGGCCGGCCTCTGGCAGAGCAGCAAATACTCCTCGCTGCATGGATTCCCATCGGCAAAACTGGTTAGACATCTAGAAATCTTTTCGGAGCTGCTCCGATACGGAACAGCCGAGGGATGGCTTAGGCAGGAGGGAGGGTGCGTACCTGACGTGACTGTTTCGGTAACGAAGCCATGCTAAATTGCAACCGGTTCATCAGTGCTGTGCTTGGAGAGGAAGGGAAGTTTGTAGATAATTCACAACGCAACACGGAAACGTATTAGTAACCAACTAATGGGTTAGGAGTAGCCTATCCGGTAATTTATGGACCACACTCCTTATGGACCACGGAGCCTTACTCCTGCTAAGACAACATTTAGTCACAGGAGTAAATGATCACCCGTGTAGGGAGGTCAGTCTGTGCCGGAGAACAGCACGAAGGAGCCGCAGCTCAGGTTTGGCCGGTGCAGCACCACTCAAACCAGTTTTGCTCCAGAACCGCCCAAACCATGGGAAGGTTTTAGCCCGGTCCCATGATTAGGCTTCTTACCTTTTATGTTTTATTCTACAAAATAAYAAGGAGAATCCTGAATCTCTGATCATCACGGTTAAGCAAAAAATTCCAAGTCTGTTTTAGAGAAGRTTTCCCTTTTGTTGAACATTTCTCTCTTCTCAGGCATGGCAAAACCCCCCTGGAAAGCATGCTTCATCACTCGGCCAGCCCGTCCTCCARGAAGGGGAGCCGGGCTGGTGTCCAGCATCCCGCTCTGGTCACCATGACAACATGATTGCACAGGACAACGAAAGAAAAATCCTTGGGAAACCTCTGGAGCTCACGAGAAGTCTAAATAATCATCACCTTGGACTTCTTCTGTCTCCAGGGACAGCTRCGAAGGACCCCGGTGATGCATGCTCTGATGTCAGCTCAGAGCCCCARCGAACCCACCGTAGGAATTCGCCGTCAGGCGGCTTCTGGCCGCGTCCCCGGTGCTGTTGGTGTCACGCAGTGAATGACAATGAGCAGAGGAAAGGTTTGCTCCGCATTAGGACCTGAAGTGCTAATGAATGTTAACAGCTCGTAAGAGAGCCTGTGCTCCTGCATACTAATAAGGCACCCGAAGCAGCGAGGAGTGGTTGTGCAATAGAAATAATAATTGCAATAGTTAAGGGAAAATAAATAGATAAGCTAATGTGAAAGTTCACTTCATTTGCATGGCATAATTTTGCTTTTTATCTTTGTGCGCGATATGACTAAACGCGGGATGAGGGGGGAAACGCGGAGGTGCAGATGACCTGTCATTTGCAAGTATTAGCGTTCTGSATGTTTGGCTGTTAGTATTTGAAATGGCTTTTCTTTGAAAGGTGGCACAAAGCCCACCTCGGACTGGGCACCCTATTTCCCCTGACGGCTCCAGCTGTCCTTTACGCTGGGTCCTTCCCTTGTCATTTGCGGGGTGCCTCTGCCCAGCTGCACGAGGGATGCTCCCGCGGGTGCTGCGGGGTGGCACGCAGGAGCCTTCTCTTCTGCACTGCTGGTTCTTTTGATCTAATTCCGACTTCAGATTTTAACAGCGGAAGGCTTTTTAATTGGAACAATGGTGACAAGTGGAAGGTCTTTCTGCCGTGGTTTTGAGCGTCAATAACAATTCATTTATAAAACTTATTACCCAGGTCATTTGCATAACAAGTTCAGGCAGTGTTTTGGAGTCACTGCAGCTATTCCAGGTTAGAGCAGTTAAATTTCAGGGGGGTGATGCTATCTCCAGCAAGACAGGCTCCTCCTGACCTTACTGAGCCAGGASTGTGCCCTCAGCCCTAACACAGACATCACAGCCCTGGCCTTGGGAGATGGAYTYGGGGTACATTACAGTTTAGCTTCCYACAAGGAGAAAGAAGCAAAGAGCAGAAAAACCAGGGGAGCAGACACGTTTAGGAGAACCCCAGATCTGAGCAGAGAGCRTTTTGGCCACAGGAGCTGACTTCTTGCCCATCCTACGCTTTTTTTTTCTTTTTTTTGAGCAAGCAAAAAGGTAAAGTTTGCACTTCGCCCACTTCATAATKCTCAGCTGGGAAATCCCAAGGATGTGGAGCAGAAATAATTGGATATAAAATGACAAAGTGGCATCATTATATATCATAGAGTTTTTGCTGAATCAATACATGTCAGAAAGTATTTTGYAGCCCAGAGCTATCAACAAAGAAAGTTCTCTGGGGTATTCCTCCAAGTTTAGTGSTTTTTTTTTTTCCTTCTGCATAGACTGCGTCTCTTGAAGGAGCCCACACCTCCTGGAGCAGCAGCCACAGGAGCTCCAGGGGCTCCAGAAAAGAGCAGTGTGTTATAGAGGAAGGCGATACAACCCTTCCCTGCTAAAATTTACTCTTCTTAACCAGTGTGTGAAGTACTTGGACAGTTTTTTTTCCCCACAGAAACTCAAGAGAAAAACTTTAAAGTTTTTGGGTGAACCTGACGGATGAGCAGGTGTGTTCATCAGCAGTATTTTAAACCCACGTTTGGATAATCTGGAAAAACACTGCTGTKTGTGCCCGGGTGAAATAACTAAAGGTGAACGCCCCCCACCTCCCCCCTTGGCTGAACACTGAGTCAGAGCAGGAGAAGTTGCTTTAATTATTGTTTGATGGACCAAGGGACAGCTCCAACGGCGTGGGCACACCCAGAACAAGCCGACAAACCCACAGAGCAGGCGTCGGTGTTGCTGCACAGCTCTCCAAACCTTTCCTCTCCTGCCTGTACTCTTCGTGCCACCGAGACTCACCTACCTGCTCCCGAACAACCCTCACTTTACAACCCGGAGCAGAGCCAGCCCTATTTCACTACTCACAGCCTCCACAGAGGCTCACCACGGTCAGGGGAGAGGGGTCTCGCCCCAGCGCATCTCATTACCAGCAGATAATGAAATGCAACAACAACCCTATCAAGGCTGCAGAATTCTTATAAGAATKATTTCCTTAGTGCCAGGTATTACATCAAACGTAACCTCAGCTCCTGCGAGCAAAGGTCCCTTGACGGGTGCAGGCAGGAGGGAGGGCAGGATGCCCAGTGCTATAGCCGAACACCCAGTGTGTTGTTCCACAGGTACAGGTGACAAATGACCTGACTGTTAATTAAAAGCTGATTATGTTCTGCAAGAAATTGCTACCAGGTGTTCTGGGTAAATAAAAGGAGAGGSTGGGCTGCTGCTTGCCTGCAGAGAGGGGAGAGGGCAGGAGGGGCACTGAGTGTGGCTGTTGGGTAACAGGTTCTGTTAGATCTTTGTCTTCAACTTTAAGAAAATCATATTTATTTCATTAGAGCTTGCTTGCTTCTGTCTTGGGTGCAGTGTTGTCTCCTGGCTGGTACTGCAGGCAGATGTCCTTTACTTTTTCCTCTGGGATTCTCTTATTTGAGCAGATCTAAACATCCTCTGCTGTTTCTGTCTTCCTGAAAAAAAAAAAAAAAAAAAACAAAAAAACCACCAGGAAATCAGGATAAAGCTTTGATACCTTAGAAGAGCTGGCTATGCTTAATGCTTGCCTCTGGTTACCTGCCAGCGGGCTGGGGCTGGTTTGCCCCCCAGGGCAGCAGCGGGAGCGTGGGATGAAACCCTCTGCCCCAGCACCACACTCACATCTGGGGTAGTAAAAATGCCCCTGTGCTCCAGGTGAGGTGAAAAATTGAGCAGAAATAATCCTTTTCCATAGGATGMAAGACCTAATCCTGCTCTAGATCCTCTGAGTAGTCAGAGCCCCCAAAACCTGGGCAAGGAAACTTCTTTTTTTGGGGGGGAGCTAAACCATGGGGGCTCTGGGGCACGGGGGAAACAGCCAACACAAAACCCCCATGTGACAAAACAGCCCCCAGATGRTCCCTGGCTGGCAGAGGTGATACCCAGGGCCATCGCGTCCCCCTTGGCAGCTCCTGTTTTCAGTGCCATGATCCACAGGGCTGCCGCTTGCAGAAAGAAAATGAACTATTTCTGGCAAAAATAGCCAGAATTTTGGAAACACTCCGGTTGTTACAGACACTTGTGATTCACTGATGGACGGGCGGTTGTCTCCTCTTCATTCTCCTGCTTTGGCGAGGGCAGAAGCGTGACGGGTCTGAGCTACGCTGGTGTGAACGACGCTCCGGGAGTGGAGCTTCTGAGGAGCGCCTGGAGCGGGTCTGAGTAACACCTGCAGAAAAGGAGCGATGGGAGTACGAGGTGGTGTGCAGGCGTGCTTGGTGCTGTGCGCACGTGGCACCATGTCTGTGCACGTTTCATTTTAAAAAACTCATTTTTCTTTTATATTATCGGGAAGAAAAGACAACTGGCTGGGCTTTTAATAATATCCCAGGGCAAATTCCCTTCGGTATAGGCAATTCCCGTGCTCTCTGCCTCGTGCAAGCCGTGAGAGGGGTGAGAGGCTTTCGGGGAGCGGGGCAGCCGCGGTGCCGGATCCTGCGAACCCTCTGGGGACGGCCGCTCGCGTCCGCTCCCCGGCAGCTCGCGGGAGTTTGGCTTCTGCCTCCAGCCGGAGCGAGAAGGCACGCGGGGCTGCTGCTTTCCACCGAGTTTCATAAATGGCATTATTTATTGCGACAGCTCTGGTTCGCTATTGCTCCCCTGTAATGAAAGCCTACGGTATTCATTTTATTTCCCCCTCAGCACAGATAACTATTTAGATGGCGAGTGTAGGACTTCTTCTTTTTAAATGTTGTGTGTTACCCCAACTATAAAGAAGTTTGTATACTTTTATGTTCCTTAAAACACGCAGCAACAGGAAAAAGGGGCACTGGGAAAGATCCCCCTGATATTCACAGCACAGGTGGCAGACTTGGCTTTAGCTGTGAGGGGAACCAAGGATGAACTAAATTTGGGGACAGATGAGGGGCAGGTGTGGCGGATGCCTCCTGCGTGCCATTCAGCATCACTACCTGTGTATTTTGCTTTCCCCCATCATGTCTGAATGCCAAAACAGAGTAGCTAGAATAACACGCAGAGCCAGCGAGGACACGTTGATCTGTCACAGCCAACAGTAACGGCCTGTCAGCCTGACCTGGCATGACACCATGCCCCAAGGTAGTGAGAAGTTATCTTGTGCAGCCTTTCGCATCAAATAGTTATTTGTCATTCAAATGCTTAATATCTGCTCGCGTGATTTGCACAGCAATGTTACATTATTGTTCATTTATCTGTGACATTTCAAGGAAACCAACAGAACTTTTAAATAAGCCTCTGAGCAGCATTCATGATGCCGATATTCTATTTTTCTCCCCTTCAGAGTGAATTTGTATACACCTCATAGAGCTGGGAAKGATGTTACATTTTTAGCTCATTTCAGGAGAAATCTCATCTTTTCTATTACCCACTTACTGTAGGTGCATATTTCTTTTATTCAAGTCYCATATCAACCACTGACTGTGCCAGCCTGAGCAGAAGCTGCCCTGGGCAGGGAACAGCCAGACCGTACATCAGACGGTGCCGTAGCTGTGGATGCTCACAGGGTTACTCTTCCAGGCTTGGCACAATTTTTATCTGCCCTTTTTGAAGGGCCACGGGAAAGATACTATCCTCAGCAGCAGCCATGCACGTGTTTAAATGGTCAGTGTGATACTAGCCCCTCTTCTTTCCACCCCTAAAAGTAATTCTTCTTGAGACTTAAAATGGATAATTGACTGGAACTAGCAAAGCTCCTCTAATGAAAAACAAGCTGCAAGATCTAAATCAATAGTATGTAATTCCCCATCTTTCTTTATCTCAACAAGATGTTCCTCTAAGGAGAGGGGATGTAGCCATGGAGTGGATATAAATGCTGCTTCATTGCCAAACCTTGGGTACTTTACACAGTGGGGTAAATTTTGACCCCAATAAAGCTGATGGGGGGAATATTATTTCCTCGATAACATGATTTTCACCTGCTCAATATATACGTATTGCCTCAGCCTAGTAAAAGGTTATATTAAAAGAGGTTTGTATTACATTTCCAGATATTTTTTCTGTCCCTCTGCCGTTACAGCACTCCTCATCCTGGCTGCACTTACCTGGCTCTGTTTTGGGGAAGGGAAGGTTTATGAAATACCTTTTATTTTGCATTGCATATAAAATTATAAAATTTAAAACCGCTTTATAGGGAAACCACTTGGGCACTTCCAGCTCGTGGCATGTCGTCTCCGGCTCACACCATGCTCCCCTTCACGCCTGCCGCCGGCTTGAATCACGGACAGCTTGTTCGGAAATTTCCAGCTGGGATTCATCCCTTCCCATGCCTACACCACTTCTCCGGGGTTCCTCCAGCCCGTTCGCTCCAGCGCCGACACGGTTGTGCAATTTTTTTTCGTGTCCCTTCCCCAAGTACGAGCCGAAGCCCGGTGAAGTGCCGCAAGTCCAAGCTCTGCCGAAGGGTGCTGCTATTTCTGGTGGGTGCTGCTGAGCCCCTGCGCCGCTCGGCGGGGGCTCGCAGCTACCCAGCTCCTTACCAGCRCGGCGGTTTTTGGTTAGTGGTTAGCCTGGAAGGGAGACAGGCAAGCTCTTAAAGTTTGGGTAGGGACTGGAAGGAATATATTGCCCTGTCCTTGAGAAGTGGGAGGCGATGCTTGTGCCAGCACACTTCTTTGCCCTCTTCCAAGAGAGAAAAACACCTGAATTATTCACGCATCACCTATGCGCTACGCCTCGCGTCCTAAAYGTAATTCTCGGGATGCCTTAAAGTGGGACGTCCATTAAAACCGGCAGAATTCCTCCTGTGCTTCAAGCAAAAGCAGGCTGGAGTTTGTCTTTCCATGCATTAATGTCAGGTGCCATTAGCATGTACACGCCGGTCCTCGCCTGACCCCTGATCAAGCAAAGGTGGATAAGATTTCAGCTTACATAATTTATTTGTAATTTCAGATGCCTCTAAGCAACAAATTAACTAAATTCTTCGTTATTCTGACTCAAACAGAAACCAGCAATCATTTCTTTCCTTTGAGTCTGGGAGCATGAAGTTATTTGCTCGCTTGTGGTTTTCTCTTTCCCAAGGTGCCTGTACTCGGTGACTGAGCACCCCAAATATTTACCGACTCGCAGATGACAAGGTGGGGAAGGCCAACTTCACTTGTTTAGCCTAAACCCCTAGGCAATATGCATGATGGGCTGCTCTGTTGCCATTTAAATATTTATATAGAGCTATCAGCTGCTTGACCCATTTCCTTCTATGTTAAATATCTCCTCCTTGCTAAATCAACGTGGCTTTTTCCATTTCTGTTGCGATTTAGAGCCAAATCCAACAGTTTGCTGTGATTTGGGGGGGGGGTGGCATTATATTTTACCATAAATAATCCTCCGGTTATGAACTTTTCTCACGGTCTGATGTATCGGTATTCCAACAAGTGTTGCCTTTTCGGAGTGAGAGCCCACACTCCTCGCCTCCCTGCGCTG
This sequence comes from Oceanodroma leucorhoa, assembly GCA_030449065.1. Taxonomy (NCBI): domain Eukaryota; kingdom Metazoa; phylum Chordata; class Aves; order Procellariiformes; genus Oceanodroma; species Oceanodroma leucorhoa. The sequence goes on along the minus strand of JASVER010000011.1, from coordinate 2,217,054 downwards.
CCTCGCTTTAATAGTCCTTTTGGGAAGCCTGCATGGGAAGATGAAAATTGTAATATTCTGTATTTCTTAGCCTTCATTATATTTTAATGGATTTTTTTATAGCTTTCCTGATTGGTTTTGAGTTGGTTTTCTTAATGCATTTCCCCTCTGTCATTTTTTACATCTGTCTGAAGGCACCAGACACATTCTGCAGCCTCTACCCCTGCTCTGCCCTCGGTCGTTTTTCATTCAGCTCCTCAAACTGATTGACGGATCTTTTCAATTCAGGGTTATTAATGACTTGGCAGGACCTGAGTTAGCGTCTCCACAACAAACTCATAACAAACCTTCTCCCTCTCTAAGCAGAGCTCACCATACACTTTTTTTTTAATATACCCCTTATTACATATATTATATCCTCACACCTTGACAAGAGGTGGGGATTTTTTTTCCAGTGATGACGCACGTCTGCTCCAGAGGCAGGTTTCTTCCCATGGTCTGTCACCTCCGACCCTTGCCACGTGCTGCCTCCTGCTCCTGAAAAACCCATCGGTGTGGGTGTTCGTGCAAGACCACACGTCAGTCGTCTCTACCACCACGAAGCCGTTACCTGCCACCTGGATGGGTGCGCCGGGGGGGGCAGTTTCACCCGTTTGCACAACCTGCTTCAGCCTCGGCTCACCTTCCCTGCCCGCTCAAGTGTTTTCTGCGATGTTGAGACCCAACACCCGGTGACTCACTAGGTCAAGTTTTCATTAATTTGCTAGGAAAAATGTCCTCGGCTCTGTATGTGTGGGTTTGTAAAGCCTTCTGGATTTCTGTAGCTGTCCTTTGGGATTTTTGTTGCAGTTTGTTCTATTTTTCAAATAATTTTTTTTGKTTTATGTTCCAAAACCTAGCCCCCYCCMAAAAAAAAAAAAAATTTGCACACTGTTTTAAATCCATTTGATTAAAAAAAAAAAGGTAAAAAGGAGAAACCAACTGTGACAGTTTTCTTTCAGGAGACTCACCTTCACGTGCTGCCCTGGCTCGCAGCAAGGCTTTCCCGTCCGCTCCTCCGTGGCTCCAGCCAAGCGGGCAGCTCCGCTTAACCTTGCCGGGAACCCCACACCACCTCCGGCTGGACCTCCCAGATGGACCTGCCTCTCCAGAGGCTAYCAGTTGATGTTTCTTTGGATGTGGACTCAATACAGATCTTCAGGGCCATTTAAAGCTCCTCCACACAGAGCATGAAGGTTTGAGGAAGACTCACCAGCAAKCACAGAAGTGCTCCCCACAGACGGGGAGAAATAGTTTGGTTTTAGAGGAAAAAAGGCTTCTGGCTCCTAATAAAAAGATGCAGGAAGGGCTGGTTTTGGACAACAAACTTTGCTGAATAGTGCAACTCAGGAYGCAGAAGAAATAATTGTATTTTGCCAAGCAGGAGCTTGTAACCAAGAGGGCTTGAGTTAACGATGGCTCCGAGAACAGGCTCCTGCTGGTACTGAATTTTCCATGGATGGTGAGGGGCAGTGAGAATTAATGGCAGCAAAATATTGACAGCCCATTAATGGCTCTATGGCACAACCCCGATGGCGTAACAGGCACATCACCTTTCCCCAGCGTTACTGGTTTCACCTCTCTTGAGTTCTGGTCTCTCCTTGCTCAGCTGGAGCTCCACAGCCACCTCCTCCTCCTCTTCCCCTGCCCCAGGGGACACCGGCAGCGTCTTCTGCACTTTTGGGGTTGACCCAGGGGAGCACTGGGACACCCCAAAGGTGTTGGCTCAGTAATGCTCATGGGAGCAATTTTAGCACCCCAGCACCAAGAGTGAGYTGGATTTCAAGTGTTGTTCTCCTAGCTCGGCCGTGGACTCTTGCCTGAAAATCGTAACAAAATCGGTAAGTGCACACACCGACGTTCATTACKCAGCCCTTAACTAAAAATAGGCACTTTGTAACCTTCATAACCGGACTTTGGGAAGAAATGGTAACACATACCTGTAATAAAAGTGCATTGCACTGGGCTGCAACTCCGCTACGTCATGATCWGAGGAAAAAGTTATATTTTATTAATTTTGCAGAAAATGTATGGTAGTCTCTGCCTAATGAATACTAATAGAACCTTTAAAGCTCATTTACCAAATACATATAATTAAAAGACAATGAGAGGCATTACTTACAGAGCACATTCGAGCATTACTGAAATAGCCCCTTTGTTTATCGCAATAATTGCAAAATAAAATACATCGATTGCTCCATATTTATAAATTCAAGAGCTATTTGGGTCTGCGTGCACTCTTCCTAATGTGTAATGAAGGTTATAAAAGGAACAAGCACCTTAATGTAAAATAGGAGGAAAACTCTAAAACTGCATGAAATTTGAGAAATAAGACGCGGTGAGTCAGTCATTTACTCATATTCTCTCCCAGCAAAGCACACGGGCAATGATGCAAACAGGATGTGGGAGGATTTGCGGATATTTATGAGCAGGTGCTCTTCAGCTGGAGTCAGTTCTGAAATAATTGACACCTGGGGGCAGAGTCTGCCCGGGGGATTGTGGTGGGCAGCAGAGATGCTTCTGCAAAGTGTCTTTGGATTTTCACCACCTTCAGGGCCAAATTTATCATCTAGCTTTTTTTTTTTTTTTCTTTTTAATGCCCCCAGGAAAGGTGCTGGCCAGGTTGCGTCTGTGCCAGTGTCACTCTGGGCAYGGCACTGGGCGGTACATGGAGAACAACAGCAACGAACAGGTTCTGCTGGTGTGTTGGAGACCTTCAGCCCTACCTTCCCCCCAAGACGTGGGGGAAGCTGGGGGAAGAGTCCAAAACGGTGCTGCCAAATGGGGTGACAGTGGCCAACCTCCCCTCCTGCTGGCTTTCTCAGGGCCGGGGCAGAGAGGGAAGGGATGGGACGGGTGTAGGAACAAGTGCCCTCACCCAACCTTGCAATAAAAGGTTTCCAGTCAAGAGCCACCTGCTTCCTTTTATTTGCAGGCTCAAGTCATTCTGATATTGTTTCATCGTCAAAGACAAAAAGATATATTGTTTTGCTAAATTTTTTGTTTTAGACTACAAAACAGCTGCAGCACAGAGCAGTTAGTGGGGTCTCAAGGATTTCAGTGGTTGTAAGGGGGTGTCAGAGGCGTGTGTGTGGCTGGGTCTGGGGACGTCCCGTGTGGGGTGACAGGCGATGGGCAGGGGCGATAAATATGAGCATCACCAAAAGACTAAAAAATCCCATTGCATTTAAACCATGGAGCTGAACCCTTAATCCCCAGAAGAACGATCCAAAATTACACTATTTGTCTTTTGCTGAAAAACGTCCACCGGGCACTTGGATTTATTCCTGGGGCTTTGGGCACATCTCTCTAACATCTATCTCCCYGCTAGTTTACATATTCCCCCTCCAGAGCCGTGCTATCCCACCGTGGCAGCCCCCAGCCGTGCTGGATGAGTCTGTTATCATCCGCCAGCGAAGCGATTCATCTCTCCCAGGTGAGGGAAAGCAGACACACGTGGTTTTCYGTGGCAGTTTAGTCATTTTCTTTATTTTTTCACTGATTTCTCTGATTCCACAAACACAGTTTTCAGGTTTCTGCTTTAAAACCCCATCTCGCCCATCCATCCCTCATCTTATTTCCCCCAGTTCAGAAACCGCCACCCGCCGCTCTGCGGGGGGACCAGCCTCTCAAAACGCACGTATCACCCCAAAACCGCGGCCAGCCGCAGCTGGGCCACGGTGACAGCATCTCTGTGAAATAGCTGGGTCCTGACGAACAGCCTGAGACCCACCAGCCCATCCATAACGGCGGCTCCTGGGGCGAAATGGCTTGGTAAGTCCGCAGAGCCGATGTGTGCAGCCTTCAGGAGGGGGATTTAATAACTTAGTGTCTTTTTTTCTTCCGAGGATCATTTATTAGCTCATTACACAGCTGTTTGCTTCCCACTCAGAAACTAAACCCAACATTCTTCGTGTGCGTGTGGTTATAACGCCGCTAAACTTTGTGAAAACCCATCAGCAATGATTTGACCCCAGGTATGTACGATTGAGGAGGAAAAAGAAGCAGCGTTTTCTTGCACGCCCGTGGACCTCAGGAGCCTGCTGGGCTCTTGTTGCAGCGTGTCCTGGCTGGACACGGCTCCTGGACGTGGTCACATCCTCCATGGAGTCGGAGGTTTGTGCCAGGTGATGAACGGTTTGGACACCCACCAAAATCTCCTCTGAGCCGTTCTGAAATCTTAAAATGCTGATCGACGTCGCTGGGACCGATCGGGAAGTCCTGGGTAAAGGGGGAGGAAAGTTTTTGCTCTGCTCTTGGGTTTTTTTTTTCATTTAATGAATTCTCTTGCTTCAATAGGTTTTGAGATGGGAGCATTGCTGGGAAACGAGAGGCTGAAGAGGCACATAGGGATGGCAGCGTGAAATGTTTCAGGGCAGAATGTTCACAAAATTCGATTGAGCGATTCCGGAGCGGTTTCTTGTCCCCAAATAGTTTTTTTTAGCAAATGCAGAACTTAGATTAGCCAGCAAGCCTGCTCTGGGATGGGTGGCGGAAAGACCTGACACCTCGTCGTGCTCCGGGCGCATCTTGTGCGCGTCCCTGGCGAGGCGTGGAGCTGGGTCATTCCCATGGCAATGTTGCCAGCGCTGGACCAGGGAAGGTGTCTGCCAGTCGTTAAGTGGTACTGACACTAATGATATAATTAGCTGYGTTAAAAGGCATGTCTGGTAGCATCTACTTTGTTTCCAGGGTGACTAAAACACCATAAATAATGATGTCCAGCAGCGTTTCCATAGAGCCGCTGTCCCAGCAGGAGCGAGGCAGAGGGTCCTTCATGGTCAATGGGCAGGAGATGGACATGTCAAAATTTTCCATTCTGCCTCCCAAACCAACAAAGCCAAGAYTGCCAAATCTCGCTCTGATAAAGGGAGCAGCTCCAGGCTGGGATCCTTCTTCCCTGGCTTTCCACAGATAGCTGGTGTGTAAATACATCAAGATTTTGGTCACCAGGAACTCAGGAGCAGGAGCCCAAACCTCAGTTTTTGCCTCCAGCCCTCCCCGATGCTGACTGGGAGGAGAGGGGGATTTTTCCAGTGAAAATCATTGATTTGTCAAAATGCAGAAGAATATGGTTTTAACCTGCTTCAGCCAAAGGTTGCTGGTGGAGAACCACTTCTTTGGCAGCTCACTGCACGGGCAGGGGATCTCAGACATCCAGATCGACGGGCATCATCGCCCCACCACGTGTTGCACGTGTCCCCTGGTCCCTGGGGACCACCGAYGTGGGGAAATCCTTGTGGCTTCCCAACTCCTCGCACCTTTGCCGTGTGCTCATCCCTGGTTGTTGTCTATCTTCCCAGCTGTAGTTTTCATTTTAAATTGCAGGTTTGTTTCAGAAACGTGGAGTTTATCATGGATCTGATGTCCTGACGGTCCTTGTCTGGGGGATGCCTGTGCTTTAAACAAGCCAGGGTTTGGGAAGGAATCTGTCCACAGGAAAGAATTGCTCACGTGTGCTCATTTTGCCGTATTTCCAAGAGGTTGTGGTTTGCAATTTCAATTATTTCAACTTTTTGCTGAAGCAGAGGGCTCGAGTCGGTTCAGGTGCTCCGCCACCTCTGTTGATGCTGCGTACTTCATTTTCGGGTTGATTAAATGCATATATTCCCCTTCTCATTTTAACAGCCAAGCAAACCAGTTCACGTAAGGGGGTGAAAGCCGGTGCCTGCCAGCCACGAGCTGCAGCAGCCGGGGTCGAGTCGTGCCCCCCGTGTTTGCACAGGGCTGAGCTGCTGGAGGGGGCATCGGCGTGGGCTCCAACGCCCAGCCCGGAGGGGGCTTCAGAGGGGAAATGGGGAGAAGAGAGGAGGAGGAGAACAGGCATTTTCATAATGAAAAGCAACCTCGAAATCTTCCATTCATGTTAAATCAGAAGCAGAGGGACACGTGCACAAGGCTGAGCMTGATCCAAACCCCATCAATATCGAAGGGAGGATATCTAATGATTTCCAGTGGCTCTAAAATTGGCTTTTACAGTGTCTAAGATGCAACCGCAACTGAAYAAAACCCCAAAGCCTCTATCTTTACTGTTCTCTTATTTACTCCAGTCTTCTTACCTACTTTTTATCGAGCTCTACAACTTCACACTGTAAAACCGTAGGCAATCGCTGTTAGGACGAGCTGCACAAAGCCTATACACGCACCGTTTCCAGCTCTGCCGCCTTTGCTTATTCCTGCAAAGCACAGACATATRCAGAGGAGGGGGTTCCTGCTCCGCTTCAGGGGGTGCCCTCTCAGGGCAGAGCCAGGAAAGACTTTTCCGTTGATTTTAAGCAACCTGAGAGCCCTTCGGACTGATTGCCAGCCCTCTACAAGGATTTGAAGACCTAATACTGTTAAAGTAAACACAGCTAAACCGCTAATAAAATCTGTAATATTTTTCAAGCAGGTGTTAAGGAAAATGCTGTGTCCTTCAAACCAATTTCTCTCCACCGTTTTAATTCAGAGGTGGTTTGCTGGGAGAACGGCTGCTTTGGCGAACACAACTGGTGAGACACCCCGATAGTTACCAGGAGGTGGCATTTCCGTGGATGTATTTTTATTTTCACGCTGTCATTGCACAAAGCCTCCGCACATCAGTGAAGGAGCTTAGAGAAGCGCACAATTATTTAATAAGGGGTGAAGAGCGAAAAAACAATAATTGAAAATAGTCCCATGACTTGGGTATTCAGAGTTACACAACAATGCGGAAACAGTTAAATTCATCACATCTCAGCCCCAGCAGTGACCACGTCTATATTGGATGCATACATCCATCTGCCCAGACCGCAGCACCAGCCCCAAAGCAGAGCTTCGCCATCATGGGACCCAGATGCCAGGCAACATTTTATTAGTCAGCCTTACTTTATAACATAAATTCTTTTCCTTTTTGTCATTTAACACAAACATGTGTTGACGAATACACTGTTATGCAAATCCAAATCACCGTGAAAACCAAAATACCCTTAGATTATTTGCATTCCACTATTTAACATCACTAACAGGAGAAGYCCATGAGCTTTTTTTTTTATATTTCCCAAACACTGAATTGTATTTCACATGATGGGGTTCCCCCTAGTATTGTCCCTGCAAAACCCTCAGGATGAGGTGTATTCACTGGATGCGTAGGAAGGAGGGTGTTGACACTCTGCGCGGTGTTTTAAGCCATAAGGACGTCCCAGCAGGAAAGGGGAGGTAAAAGAGGGAGCAAAAGCAGGGGGGGAAAGAAAGTGCCAGAAACAAAGTAAACGAGAAGCAAACAAAAAATAYTTTTAATCTGAAGATGTTAAAAGCGAGTTTTAATAAAGACAAATCACTTTTTAAACCTGAAGAACAAAAGCACTTCCAATTTTTAAATATTTTTGGGTTTATTATGTTTTATTGTAGCTCTGCTTCATAGYCTAACTTGATAACCTTGTTGACTCCAAGGGGAGCCAAACTTTTACCTAAAACATGCTTCTCCCAGAGGTTTTCATTAGTTTTTGTACTATGACCTGTTTTCTTGTTATGACCTCACTTAGAAACCATGGGAAAAAAACCACATTTCAGTTCAGAAAAGCACATAAATGTACACCTGGATGTGTCTCTGTGGGTAGCCTCCGTGGAAGCCGTATGAAGCACGTGCCTGGCTCGCACATTGGATGTAAAGACTTATGACAATCTTGTTTCCTATAATAAGAGTAGGGAAATTCATTGACTGAATACATTATTTAATGAAAGAGCTAACTGATGCAATAAATTATTGAGAGTTTAGTATTAGACCAGCTGTGCCTGTCCCACACTACTAAATTCGACAGCCGCGATGCTGTTTCTTATGGTCATCTTTCTGCCTCGTGATTGAAAACATGACTGAGTGTTTGGGCTGGAACTTACAGTTTAATCAACTTCTAAAAGAAGCGTAACGAGTTGTTTGTACTTCAATACGAGAAGTTCACAGCTCGCTCTTCTGACCTGATGGGGTATATAAGCCCTTCAAGGCAGGTGATGAATCCAGACCCTTGATTGGAAAATGTCATTACGTGGGAACTGCCAGGGATAAGCAGGCAATGCAATAAAAAGAGATATATTTCAACATCCCTTTTTATCCTTTAGGCAAAACTACGAGCTGCGGTTTCAGCCTGTTGTCTGGCAAATGTCAGGAGCCGATAAAACGCTGGAGGAAGAAATTGTTGGCGTAAGTGGCGAGAGGACCGTGGGGTTGCATCAACTTCTTGAGCCAAGACTTGTCGTGGTCCCAACACCTCCTCTCCTCCACGGGGAAAACGGGACAGCAAAGCCGGCACCGGGCAGCTGCTGAGGATGCTGAAACGCTGCCGGTTGTGTGTGCGCAGAAACAGAGGAACATACGGGCAGCATCATGTTCCTGGCTATTCCAGAAAGCGAAACCGAACAAGTGCSAACTAAATTCCTATCAACAACAGGATGAGAATATTTACAGGAAAACGAAATACAGGATGGGGGAAAAGGGGCTCATATTGGAGGGGAGGGCTTGCGAGGGGGGGCTGCATCTCGGCGGGGTTGGCTGTGCTSTCTGTACTCACATACACMCAGCATACAAGGAAAATATAATCAAAAATTACATTAACCTGTGTACATACAAGCACACACTTGCCCATAAACGTACGTGCACGTGATCTGGATCCAGTTCTCTGGAGGGCTTTTTTTTATTTTATAATACATAGCTGAGTGAGCAGCCTTCGAGTGTATTCATTACGGTATTGAATTGCTTTCCATGGTAACTAATTGTGATTTCAGAAACACAGGTTCTGCAATGGTACAAGATGAAATGGAGCTGAATATGGAAGCAGCTGGTAAGAAGAAAATCACTTGCTTATGAAATAGTATTTAATGATGGAGACTGATGGAGCAGAAAAAATTGGGGGTGGCAGGGAGTGGAAAACAAAACAGCCCTCCGTTCCCTTCATCTACTTCCTTAGATTTTGAATTCCTCAGGAAAGCGTCTGGTGAATATTTAAGGAAAGGAAACCCGCCTATGTGGGCTGCCTTCCCATTTCCCCACTTACCCTTTTATTAAGAGGCAGACTATTAAAAATCTGGCTGTATAAAAGAAAGGAAATGAAATTATGATTAAATGGTTATTACTGGTTAAAAAAATTGGAAGGCTTTTACAAAAATTTATCCATTCCACCATGAAAAACAGGTGAAAGGGCATGTTCTGAGCAATGTTAGAAAAAAAAAAAAAAGAAAAAAAAAGGTTTCCCCAGACTGTGGGTGTCTCGCTGCCCCCCCGCACCCAGAGCTCGGACGGCACCGGGTGCCCAAGGGAGAGCCGAGCGGAGCYGGCTGTGCACGCGTGAAGCGAAGTGGTAAAACACTGAAGACCATTTTGGTCAATTTATGAGTGTCACTGAAGCGGAGAGGAGATCTGCAGGTTCCCCGGCACAGCAGATTGCCGTTCCCCTTCCCATCCCTTTAGTCTCACCAGGCGTTTGATAGCAACGGGGCTTTGGGGGGCAGCTCGAAGGGGCTGGCGAGGGCGAGGGAGCCTCTCCGGCACCCTCAGGCTGCCGAGGCACACCAGTCCCGGCTGCTTTTCCTCCCCATTTCCACCAAAAGGCAGCACCTTCGCCGTGTGCGAACCGCAGCGAGTCCCTTGACTGCACAGTCAACACCGCAAGAGGCTAAAAGGCAATAAACACCCAAGTCAGGAATTTCCGAGCTCTCACATGGGGCTGAAACCTCCGGCATGTTCCCTCCCCTCCTCTGGAGGGTCCGTAGGATCTAACAGTTTATTGACACCCCCAGGAAGAAAGAACAATATTGGCTTGTCCTTTTTAAAAAATATGATTGAATGAATAAGCAGCAGTCCAAAACCCAGCCCATGAAACAAAAAAACCTAACCAACCAAAAAACCCCCAAATCCAAACCACAAAAAAACCAGAAAGTCCAAGTAAGCAACCAGAAATCTAACTGTGATGAATGTGGTTCTGTCACCCAACTGAAAACTCAGAGTTTGTAGGAGTTTCTCTRACCTCGGTCCAACATCACTGGCATTGGCCGTGTTCATACTCGACAGAAATTCTACAGCCTGGATAAATATGTGTTTAGATTTATGGGAATGTGCATTCAGCATAGGTAAAATGTATTTTTGGATACATTTAATTACCATTTAGATACATATAATTACCATTATATGTAAAGTCAAATCATTTGTCAAGTTAAGTATTAATTTTTTTTACCCAGCAGTCATGTTTTTATTATATAAATATATATCTAGGCACTTAAATTGTGCATATTTGACAGAAGCCTGTCTGACAACTAGCATAGAGCCATTCAAATGTATATCGAAGATATTTGTGAGAATCCGGTTGTTCTGCACCCTTCCGTGTAGCTCTGACAGCGGATCCGTGGTTTATTGACCTAACGAACCGTAACGGAATCTTTAGCACTCCTGCAGYTATAATATGCCAGTTTGGCTCTGGAAGAAGTCTGCATGCTAGAATTGACGTCCAACCAGAATAATGAAGGTATTACAAGCAAACCATACATTAAACAAGAAAGTTATTTTAATGATCGCTCCCCAAATACCCAAAGGCACTAGTCAACACTGTGGACTAATGGCCTACAAATTGGTGTGATTAGTACACATTTYTAGCATTACAATATTTTTTCAACAGCTTCAGATGGCACAGTAAGTGAAACACTTCTTCCTTCATCTGCAACAGCTTTGTCCTGAATACCCTTCCATTTGTTTAGTTTAATAGAAAAACATATCGAACAAAAACTGAGCTGTAAGAATCATGCTGACCTGCCAAACTCTCCTCGCTGTCCTTTCTCCAGATATTTCTGCAAATCATATTGACTACACACCCGTGTAACTCCGAATTTATGTTGACGTAACTCCTCTAACATCGGTCAAATTACACAGCCAGAAACCTGAAGTGACGCGGTGGTAAATCAGATCCATTACTTCACAGATCTGCAGGCTCAGTGTGACACAACAGACGATATAACATCTCGACTGAGGACAATTTTACATTTCTTTTACCCATTGCAAAAACCTTTGTAATGTGTCGAATATAAAGCTCACAGATTACATTTTAAAGGAACTACCATAAAGTATATGCTTCAAATAGACCTTTTACAATATAACACAAAATTCAAATGACATTTTTTAGGAAAGCACTTGAAACTTTAACACTTAGGTCCTGACAACATTAGAATACTTCAAGCTGTAAACCTTAAGAAGTTTTATGTGATTAAATAAAATCAGCATTACAATTTCCAGGTATTATAATTATTGAACAGATTGTAACAGCAAGATATAATTATAATGTAAACATGAAGCTCAGGAGACTGGTACTGAGAAAACTCTCTCAATTCTTTGTAGATTTATATCTGCACATAGTAAAATCTGTAACAACTGGAGCAGAGGTTACAATATTTCATCTTACATATTGATATCAGTGTTTTGCAAGCAGCAGTCTGTACAACATCATCCCCTTTTTACAGAATCACTACTACCTTGAAAAAAAATCTCCAGGTCAAATACTGCTGCCAGGTATCAATMTAACATCTGGGAGGAAATGTTTAAAACCATCAGATTTTGTTAGTTGCCCGTGTATGTCTAGATATGTGAGATTTTATATATGTAAGCACATATATAAMATCATAAACCTCAACCTTCACAATTGAACTACCTCTAGGTAAGAAATACAAGACCTTTTGCAATAAATTTAAAGGGTTTATTTATACCTGAGACATTTTTGCATATTGATGTCTTTGTACCTTTACCTGTAGGTACTCACGTAAGTCCTTACTCTTTCCCGGGGTCTCACACAAAGCCCACTAGAGTTAGGTGGATTCTTCCCACTAACTCCATGGACTTTGGCTGAGTCCTTCCTTATCTAACCTGGATGTATAAACAGAGACATAACAGAATTAAGTATATATATTTAAATAAACAGTTGCTGTACAAGTGGACAGGCTGGTTTATACAAATCCAGAGCTAGTTCACCATTCCTGATATTTTTCACAATGTCTGATTCAAAAAAGCGTTATAGTCCTTTATACAGGGTGATACATGTTTCTACTTGTTGGTTAAAAAACAACTTTTTGAAATATTTCTCCAGGTAATGGACCATTGGCTATACATGACATGTTGAAAATGCTCCTTCCTGGCTGACCTGTTTCCAGGTTCTTGAGAAGGTGAAGCCATTTCTCCACCAGCAAGCAAGGAACCCAGGAGTGGAGGAGCAGTAAGTTGATGTAGCTACATTACATTAAGGACAMAGGTCAATGCAGACAAACTAAGATTTTCAAACAAATTTAGGGAGTTTCGGAGCCCAGTTCCTCCTGAAACTCAAGCCATTTGGATGCCTAACTCCCACAGATTCATCTGAAAGTCCCGGCTGTGCCCAGTCCAGCTTTCGGCTCTTCAGCCCTGCAGATCACACGAGCTGAATGTTGAAGCACAAGCACTAGCAGGGACATAACCTACATAAGCCTCTTACAGAATTTCACAGTGCTATTTAATTTGGCAAATACCGATCTAAATTTAAAGGTTCCCTTTGTAATCAAAACAGCCCAATTAAAAAAAAAAAAAATCCACCATGTTTCACTCCATTTTGCTTCTGACAGGGGGGATTCCCTAGAAGTGCTTACATGCAAATGTAGTGTTATTTGGTAACATAGCAATTAGAATTGCCAATTTTATTAAATATATTTTAGCCAATGGAAAGGTACTAGTGGAAGCGAAATAAAGTGTGCTTTTAGACACGGAATTGGACATACTCGAAAAATCAGCAAAAATAATAGTACTATATTCATGAAAGACATCACAAAATAARTCAGCTTCCAGGTAGATTAGTATACCCTTTTTATGTTGCAGAAACATTGTTTTTTGCACTATATTTTACAGAAAAGAGTTGACTTTAGTGATGATGGTCAGCAAAGTTGTCTTTAAACAGCTCTTTGTTCTACTGTACAGGCATATAATGGGAAAAAGGAAAGCTACATTTCACTGGCAATAGGACTTCATAGACCTTGGACATTTTAGAAAYGTTTGATTTAAAATAGTGGTATGTAGCATATTTCTGTGTAAAATAAATCAAACACTCTTTCCCAAATAGCAGAAATCTCTCAGACATGACACCTGTTGTAAATAGATAAAATGCAGTCGGTGTTTTTAAAGATGACGAGGACACACAGGGATGTACAATGAACTCGTAGTACGACACGGTGACGCGTTAAGCATCAGATGCAAGAAACTCTACTGCTTGACTTTCCAGTTGGCTGTTCCACTTCTACAACCGCACCCACTCTAAATCTCCCTTCCATTACCATTCCTGCTCGTACCACCTTCAGCATCTGAACCGAGGGRGCGGCGGTGAGAACACCTCGGACCCGCCTGCCCCAAAGCTCTCCGCCCTGCAGYGCTACGGACGCTTTGCCGCCCATCGCTGGGTACCGAGGGCGTACGTTTCCCTCCTTGGAACTCGGGAGCTCTCCAGCACGATCGCCAACAGCATTACAACTTGCCAACGGCAACTGGCGCAGGGAGGCACTTATGTGACATGTTTAAAACTTATCTTTGGTAAACACTCACACACACAAAAACTTGTAACTAACGTTTTACTTCCTGATCGTAAGAGAAATCTTCATTTGCTACTAGTGTATGTGTGCAGGTATCTAAACATATACAGGACATCGCTAGTACAAAATACTTTTTCAGATGCCACTGCCAAGGATTTGTTTTAATTCACCTAAAAACAATGCAGTCCTGGGCTTTTTGTTTTTTTTCCTGACTCCATTTATTATGCATTAAAGCATCTCTGATCAATAACAAATCAGCGATAGAACGCAAGCCCCATGTGCTCAATTTTCACCTTCTTTCTCATTCTATTACCTTGTTTTTCAAGACCAATTTAATCAGAATAGTTGTATTTCTTACAGCTTCCATTATCTGTGAGGCAGATCCTGGGCTCCAACGCTGCATTACTTAAGCAGCCAAATGTCTCACTCGGATCGGTGAAAATTGTGGATACACAAAAATGCTGAGTCTGCAGTTTCCTGCTAACCGCTACTAAACAGCACKCTGGTGAGGAGGGGGACCGCACATCTCTAATTGGACCTGAAGAGTGACCAGACCAGAGCCTGTAAAGCAGAGCTCAAACCACCGAGAGACAGCCTACCAATGCGTGTTTTCAAAAGGTGCTGCAAATAAATGTTGCTGGAACTGCGTGGGTRTAACTGATGGATGATCTACTTTAATGTACCCAGAACACTGTCACTTCTAAAATCAGGCATTTCTACTGAGAGGTATTTTATTGGCTTGATTTTTCATTTACCCTATTTAAATTTTGCCTAAGAATTTTTTAGAACCCAGAACTTAGTGCATTTCATTTTATAAAATTAGAATAATTTATATCCTTCTCTTTTCATTGGGGAAAAAAAAAAAGTATAGCCCACACGTAGGGGTATAAATACTTCACGAATGATAGCCGTTATTTTACGATCTGTTTAACAGTGATTTAGACATTGATCAACCAAATAACTTTGGCAACTTGCACAAAAATATGTCCTTAAATCAAAAGCGATGATAAAACTTGCTTTAACGAGGCCTTTATTACAGAGAGAACTGGAAGGAGAGAGGAGTGTAAGTGCTGAGGAGGTTACCGTGTTCCTAAACCATGCCGCTTTGCATTTGTATGTGAAATGGGTACGGCTGGTAGATGATGGGTGGTTGTCCGTGAGCAATGTAGTAACTGCTGAAGTTTCTGTCACTGATATATGGAGCAGGCTGATAATAGCATGTTACATTGGCTGCATTTGGGATGATATTTTGTTCTCCGAGTACTTTTAAAGCCAGAATTGTGATCATATTCAGAGTTTGTCTTCGTTCATGTCCCATGAGACAGACTGTGCTCTCGTTTACAACTCCACGCAGAGTCATCAAGTAGTCATACTTGCTTTTCTCTTCCCCAATGAAGTGGTTGCGCAGATATGACTCAATTTTCCTTTGCTGCTCAGCAACATCTGGAAAATCAATGAAGAACCTGGAGCACATGTAACGTTCCAGAGATTTAATTTCAGCCTCATCTGCTGGCTTAAAGTCACGAACCAGGAGATTGCTGTACTTCAGGAGGCCACCTCCTCTGATTTCCTCTGGGTTCCTTGTGGAAATCAGYTTGTATTTTAAGTGGTCCATTGCTTCGTTGAAGTCTCCATACATACTCTCGGCGATGACCGTGGGGTGAGAGTCTTCTGTCAGTTTGCAGTCTGTTGCTCTGTAAACATTTAGTATGGAGTCCAGTATGATTTGGAAGGAGTCCACGCTAAACTCAAACTGCCGTCTGAGTGAGTTGACGAACTTTAACTCTACATTCTTGCCGCTGTTGTTTGACAGCGAGATGAGACTCCAGCGATCGTGGTCAGTGGAGACTTTGACCATCTTCTGCACATAGGCATCTTTCATGGTCTGAGCAGTGATTTTTTCCTTATTAACACATTTTGGCAAGAAGTCCAATAGGCAATTAAGAACTGCTTCCTTAACAACCTGGAACTCAAGCTCACTGGGAAGTTCCACCCCAAAAATGATGTCTAGGTCCTTGTAGCTGGTTCCGTTCTGCTTTACTAGGATGTGACTGGCTGTCGAACCATTCAGGCGGATATCTCTAATGTTGATTTGCTTTTCAATGAGCTGTTCCTTTACCACGCGAATGATATCCTTCGGCTTTACATCCAGCGTTGGAAAATTTCCTCTCCCATGAATAGGTATGACCTCAGCTAAAACTTGATCCAGGATTTTAATCTGATCCCAGGTGAGACTGCTGAATCTGTGGTCTAAATCCTCAGTCATTGTGATGCTGGCTGGCTAACTAGAGAGAAACAGAAATTAAGAGAAAACTATTAGAACTTGCTCAAATACAARAGAGCCCGACATTTCACTATGCTGTAACAAACATCTATCTTCCTTCCTCGGTGCAGTGACAAAGCAGTTCATTTTAGAGAGACACAATCCCAGTTAACAGTCTGAGTCAACCACTGCACTTGTCACAGGCTTTTAATTGAATTTTAATGTACTTGGGTTTTAATCCTGCTGAGAAACCATTGTGTTATTGTATAATCCATGACTCAAAGTAAATGCAGTAGACCATATAGACTTCATTTAAAACTACTCAAAGGTTAATAACATGAAATACTTGGTGGTTATAATGAAACTCCAAATAAATTGCACTGTGAAGAGCTAAAATGAGCAAAAATGAGCAAATTTGATTCTTTCTCTCCTGCCTAGAAATSTCCCTCTATCTTCAGTGACTTGCGTACTTAAAACTACTGAAATACCAGGAAGTTTTTTTAAAAAGCAGGAATGGTGCAACATGCTCATTCATGTTTATCTAGCTATATGCCTAGGACGTACTTTAGTCTCTATGGATCATCTACACGCATGCATCCTTTAATACCACTTGTTACGGTTTGAGAACTGGATATCCGATAATTGTTAAGCTGTTTCCACTATGTTTCTGAGGCAAAATCTTTTTCCTTCTAAGCCATTAACCATGTTCCTACATTAATGTACCAATGCTGCAAATTATGGTTTGCAGAACCGATAAGAAACCCCCTTCCAGTCTGCCCTGATACCCAAAAACCTCACGAGAAAGCCTGTAAAGAAGCGCCTATAGAATACATGGGATAAAGCTCAGGCTCTGAAATTCCTGTTTAAAATTGTATCTTGTCTTCATATCATCACAGTTAGCAAGCAGATAGACCTTAGCATGGATAATTCATTTACATTTTACAATGAGAAAGAAAAAGTTGCAAACCCCACTTTTAAAATTTTTCCAGTTGATCATATGCAAACTTTATTTTAATTACATTTTTGTAATGGGAATTTGAATGCTTTGATTTTTTCATTTTATTTATGCATACTGTGAATAGAATTAAACACAATCATAGAATTATATAATTAGGTACGATTACAGTAAGTAATGAATTTACGGAACTACAGAAAAGAAAAACATCATTGAGCATTAGGTGTCCAAGGTGTAATGCCATTAATGTCAGTGTTATGGAACAGAAACAGTTCAGAGGGCTAAAAAACTTCCAGAATCCATGGGCATCATTTCATGCCGCATCCCCTCTTGCCTGCTTACACTTCCTCAGTTCTTTTGGGTAGTTAACGTTCAGGCAGTTAGTCAGAAACGTTTATTGGTGAATCCTATCATGCCATTTTTCAATGCTCTTTCATAAATCGCACGATAAGTCACAGGCAGATATTGTGATTTACTGATAACTTTCCGATTAACCCCAGTGCTTGCTGCTGTGCCTCGGTGTGTTGAGTTTGAAGCTGTGTCTGCTGCTCTGAGCTACAGTGAAGGAAGAGAACATCTATGGACATAGCGGGACCTTTCTTCATCGCTTAAGAGAGCAAAAATTCTTTAGTCAATACAGTTATTTTGGGCATTTCTTTACTGTCCCGAGTCAGACGTGGACACCCTCAACCCATGGGAAGCTGCTGTTTAGATACGTTATAGATGGAGGTACAGATACTGAAAACAACTTTGATTGCTGAAAGGAATTTCTTTTTTTCTGCACAAACAATATAATTTTGCTTTCTCCTTAAATATTGCATGTTTTAGTTAAGGCTTGTTTTAAGAATATTTCTGTTGGGTTTGTGCAASCTTAGTTCAGAGACAATTCAGGGAAACTGAAAATAATTTAAAAATCATAGCAATAAAGTGTTTGTTACATAGCAAGGGGGTTTAGATCATTGCTGTTGAAACACTACCTGAGYACCTAAAAGAAAAATCAAACTAAACATCACTGTATTCCTTAATTCTGCATACAGGTGGGATAGGAATTATACCATGACACTGAACTCCATAATCTGTTTTCCACAGGAAAACTATGAAATTCCTTGTAGGGAGATGGCTGTTTCTCGGAAGCTGTGTCTCCCGGCCGGGCTGATGCAAAGCTGGAGTTTGGAGGGACCGAAGAAAAGTGACCGGAGACGCAGAACTCGGGTGGTGTTCAGGTGKGATCTGAAGGGCTCAGGGAGTGACTTGCGGCTATCTGCCAGCACTGCGAACGTACTGCTGCAGCACTGAGAAATGCTTCTGCAGACAGATGGCTAAAACATATTTTTTCAGCTAAAGCTCACGAATAAAAATAAAGTAAAATCATACTGAGTAGTAACACCACCAAAAAGTCTACACTGTTGCTTTTTAATCAGTAGTGACTACATATGTATGTTGTCATATATTTTCCTTCCCTCGCTTTCAGGTTCCACATTCTGGAATATTTTAGCAATTTCAAGTAACTTGTGAACCGACAAATGGCTTGGGAATATTGCAGAGCTATTCTTCACGTACTTCTACTATAGCTTCAGCTCCTAAGTAAGCTAATCAAGAGCATATGTAATTTCAAGCACCTTTCTGGCCTCATTACAAAGAATGGAACTAACCATATGTTTGAAGTTAAACACATGCTTTAAAAGTTGGCTAAATCAGGACCAAAGTTGGGAGTTTAATTGCCACTGAATTGGCAGTGTGAAGGTCTTGGATTCGGTCCCACAGTTCTGGCATGACCATGTTGTTCCTGCACTTGTTTACATAGTATGTAACTCCATATACATAACATGTAAATATATATATATTTGTATACACACATTCCTGCAGGCATTTATAAGACAAGGCATTTGAAATGAAAAGGAGAGAAATTGCCATCCATAGCACTGCCCATTTTACATGTCTATGACTTCACCATTAGCTATTTATTATTAAGATTCCATGCTTATTCCTTTATTACCACAAAGTACTATGAAAAACTACCCATCCTTCATAGCCCTTATGACATCCCAGTACATTTTTATCATCAAAAATAGCTGTTACAGAAAGCCACCGTGAATTTTGGAAGTAGCACAACACTGGGTGGAGTGAGAAGGTTGGGAGGAGAGGTTTTTGTATCAACTTTTTTGCTGCCATGTCTGTCATCTGTGTTATTGATACRTCAGATTGTGGTAGACCAGCTCTAACGATCTACTAGCAAACTTATAGCTGTCAGAATTGTTGCATAAGCAGCAGTTTTTGTTATGTGATTTGTCTGATATTGTAAAACTTTGAGAGAGCTTTTCAAGGTTAATGCTGTGATGTAAAAAAAAGGGCTTAGAGAAGGAAATGTTGAAATTCAATCCCCTTTTTTAGCAGAGGGACCCTCTTCAAACACTTTTTGAAAGTCAGAAGATGAAAGTATGCCTAAATAAGCTYAGAAATCCTTCCTTTATTGCTACATCTTTTTAGTTATTTTAGATTTTATTGCAATATACTAAGATTTAAAAATGACAGGGAAAGGTAATGTCAGTAAATATCTCTTTTGTGTTGAAGAGTCGTACCTCAAAATGTCATTTCTCTAAAGTGATTCCTGGAGAATCTGGTGATGTTTTGTGAGTTCAGAGCCTCAACATTAATATCTGAGCAATGTCTTATGATAAATACTAATAATAATATGTTGAAATAATGCCTTCAACTTTGACAAGTGAGGAAAATGTCCTAGGAAAAACAGGAATTAAGTTGTCAAGAATATAATTAATTTACAGATAGACCTAAATAAACTCTTTTTTTTTATTATTATTATTTACTAATTTGCTTCCAGTTTGCAACCCAGTACATAACCCTACACTTTCCTAGAAGGACTTTCTCTTGTTCTCTTCCTTAATCTTGTCTGGCAACAAGAACAATTTCCAGGCAATTTTATAGTCATTAGGAACCCTATTTCTTAAAGCGGTGGCAAATTTATTTACCGAGGTGCTCAGGCTAACGTCAGGAGTTATTATTAATGCAAGTAAGCCTCAGTTACAATAAATCAGCAGCAGTATTGACGCTATAATTAGTCAAAGCATTGTGTAACGCAAGAGAGATCAAGGGATGAAGGGAAGGCAACTCACTGCACGTGACCGCAGCAGCCCGACGAAGCCGMACACAAGCGAGTGCTGGGGTTGGGTCGGTTAATGGGAAAAGAGGCTGGAAAATCGCTTCGTTCTTTGGAAACTGGTGACGTTTGCAATGGAGGATGGTCGCTGGAGGCAGTTATATCTCGCTGCCCCTTTGCCAGCAGCAGCRTTATGCCATTTAGGGTAACCCTATACGTGACACAGACTTTGAGAGCTCCTACTCGCCGGCACCCACAGTCCAGCCTCCCCCGGRTCTGCCCTGCTGCACCCTGCCAAAGAATTCAGTTTCTGTAACTTCCTCCACATGAATACCTAAAAGCATTTCATGTGTTGCACATTCAGTGTTTTCTTACCCTAAAGTTCGTACATGGGCAAATGGAAGGCTGCATAAACACTAGCACCATGGCAGTGAAAGGAACAAATAGCCTTTGAAATTGTGTATTGAAAAGGGGGCTTTTTCCTCACTTCATCAGTATTTGTAACTTATTGAGACGCTCTCCTAGTGATTYTTCTTAGTTTTTTGTTTATGGGATTTAAAATGTTACTATAAATTGCAATGGACCCTGAATSCTGCCTAATTTAAGATCTCTGCCAGATAAAGCGATGAGGAAAAGTAGCTTTCAGGGTGTTTTCTTTTACATAATCTGGCTAGAGAAGCACAGAATAAGAYGGATCAACCTAGTCAAGTTTTGTGATATATTATCCTTATTATAAGGTTAGAAAAACATTTCCCTGATTCAAGTTCCAACTTGTCCTTGAGTGGTCACCTTCAGCTGATGAAGCAGTTGCAGCGTGGAAAGATGTTTAGTTACTCTGGGATCATTAAATGTAGTTTTGYTAATTTTAATTATTTATTTTTGTATTGAAAATAGAGGGTCTAATTTTCTTCAGCAGGGTTTGGACCAAACAACTATGAGTTTGGCTTTACAATGATGCTAAAAGGTTTAGTTAACCACCTCTTAGCACTCTGCCATACACCAGCTTCATCAAAAAAATAAAAGCAGATCTGGCTTTACATCTGAATGAAGAAAATCTGCCACGCTAATGATAGCTTTCATGTTCCACACAACTTTCATAGMAACAGATACTTACAGTCTAGAGGACAGTCTCATCAAATTTAGCTCATATTTTACCGATAAACTGTTTAAGATTCTCTTTTTATATACTCTATAATGTTCCTTCAGCGTATTTTCAAAGGGTTTGCAATGTGCTGGCATTCTCAAGCAGAATACATCTGAAATAGTTTCTGTGCAGCTGTGTTAGCTCCATTCTCCTCCCTTTGCTTTTATCTGCTCCCCTACTTCTCTGTTTTACAACAATTATATGGAATACTTCAATGCTCCAATTGTCTTTACTTTGTCTGCACTTGAAATCGGTTGCGAAGGGACCTTTCACAGATCAAGCAAAATGTCATCAGCTGCCATAGTGGCCTTGCTTTTGGGGGTTACCCCCGAGATGCTCAAAGTAACGAGCAATTCTCCCCTTAGACCTCTGTATTGGTTTTGCGGCATACACATTATATGCATCACTAACGATTTCCATGATATCTTGCTAAAGCTTTATGTTAATTCAAAGATACATTTCCCTATTAAGCTGGACATTTTAAAGTATTTTGCATGCTCACTGACTTAAGGACTGCAGCTGGCATTAGCTCTGAAGGCAAGAATGTCAAATGTGGAAGGAGTCCCAGTCATAATTTAAATGCGTATGAGACAAGTAGAAGCAATAAAGCATCTGGGGATGTCCCCCTAAGTGGGGACATATTTAAACTGGTTTGACAGTGTTTTTCATGAGTTTTTCCTTCCATTAATGTTAATGCATGCAGTGAAGAGACTGTTTATTTATCCTGTTATCATGCGATAACGCATGAGTTGCCATAAGTTTTCAGTACAGTTATCATCTAGTTACCCTGAAATAACAATAACTCAAGGCCATATGCTCGTCCACCGCGAGATAAGGTTGCGTGGTGTGCAAAATACACTTCAGCAGAAAGCAGTTTGCTTGGACTATGCCACAGAATATCACCTTCAAGGGCAGAACAAGTAAGCAGAAAAGGAGGAGAGACTTCATCAACAAAAATGTGTCCTACCTTTTCTCCAACCCAACCCAAGGAACAGGGAAAAGCAAGAGAGTCATGTGCCAGCCTGCGCCGCCCCTCCTCCCAAATGAAAACGATTTGCAGAGCAGTACAACCCAAGGGCAGCCGTACTCTCCTATAGCACAAAGCTGGGAAAAGGAACCAAGTAGCTTACACCTCTACTGGAACGTTACAGGATATTGGCTCGATGAGCTGGGAGTTCTCAGGAGGGACAAAATAACGAAGGAGTTTAATTTGGGCAACCAGTACGAATACATAATCCATGTTATGTCATCCTGGAGATTTGAGGGGTTTTGGATGTTGAATTTTTCCATCATGACTCACAGTACACTCTCGTTCTTAGCTGCATGTGGATCCCCTCACAGGGCAAGATTTTCAAGACCAGATATATTATGCCTTTTTATCAGTTCCCACAACACACGAGGTTCCTTCTTACACGGCCTCCAGCTTCAAACAAGCCAAGCCCTTGTAAAGAGCATGGTATGAGGCACAGTCAGTCTTCTCATTTGCTCTAAAATACTTTAATAATTTTAAAAAAATTAGGTGTGATGTGCAATATTTGGTCTATTTGGGGCTGTGGTCATCACTGAGAAGTTACTGCTTTAGGTAAAGGTTATCTGTACTACTGAATGCATACTACGGACTAACTCCTGAATAACGTTTCCAGAAAGAATGCAARATCCCACAGACTTACTGTGGCAGGACGATTGGCAAGCATGTATTTCAGCGGAGTTAATAGGATGACTCACTGGATCCTTTGGTAAAAATATGAATTGTCATCTTGTCACTGACAAAAACACGAACCTCCCAGGGAAAGCTGCAGGAAAAAAAAACCCCAACAAACAATAACATTAATTTTGAGATAAATGTTAACTACCAGTCACCTGCTGTACCTAATAAATCATGCATTACGACTTGGCAGTCCTGCAGTCATAACAATAGCCTTTTAAGTCAGAAATGATAAGGTAAAAGCAGTGGAAAGGCACAGAATTGCTTATAAAGACTCTGGGTTTCAGGTCATACTTAATCCCTCCAAAGATGTTAACAAACTTGCTATTTTCTCTATGGGTTTTTGAAAAAGAATTTAATATTATTGAGAGACATGCAAATTAGCAGGGACRTAGTGGAATCATACAAAAAACCAGAACTAATAACAACTCAGCAAAATTAAATATTATGAATTGTGCAGTGGCTTCATATTCTTTCTAAAAATGCATGCAGATGACAGGAAGGTCTTGTTTCCTGTCAGACTAGCTTGTTGGTTCATTTACAGTAAGCCCAGGATTCAGCCTGTTACTGGAATTTCCATGCACCAAATGGCCCATTGACTGCCTATGCAGGAATTACAACTGTTTTYGTAAATATTTGTACACTATCATAAAGGCACTTTTCTATATTTCTCTTTTCAAAGACGTGCTGACAGCTAGGTAGTCTTTTTTAGGCTTTCCTTCAAAGACCTCAGTTCCAGCGCCTCATCCCACGAAGTTCATAGCACCTACATAAGGTTCCTTAATCTATGCCGAGTAGGACCCTGTCCACTGTATGATTTCATATACACGTGAATTTACTCCTTGCTGCTGACTTCTGCTCCACAATCTCATCTTTTATGCTGAAAGTATACATGCTCCTGAGTAAAGATAACTTTGCRAGTATGACTTGAGCGTAAATATATGTGCAATCTGCAGGAAAAGCGGAAATAATAGCCCAAGGAGGTACGGACTGTATTATTCATCTTATTAAGAATATTATGGGTTTTTTCTCCATGCCACAGCAGTCAGATTTTTGTCACTGAACACGCTGTTTTTACTGCTGCCAGAAGCCCAGTACTTGGTTTCCTCATTCTGTGCCCTGCTGTGCCAGGACCTGTCTGCAGCTTTCATTTGCTTTCCAACTCATGATGGGCTACTAAYTGAATGAATGCATGTTCCCCAGCTTGCTCCCCAAAGCCATGCAGTGACGGCTTGTGTTTGCAGCTGGGAATAAAGGGTTAAGTCTGGCAAGGGCTGAGCTCTGGTTAGTCTGAAAGTGAGAAGCCGGTTATGTGACAAGGAAAAGAGGTTCTGGACCACTGAGGTAAAAGAGTCTCAGCATGTGGAGTCTGGCCTCCTGGAGGAAAAGTCAGACAAATATATGATCGGTTACTTAAAAAAAAATACATCATTTAGTCTTTTTAACCATGAACCATTGTTATTCCTTTCTGTGCGCGGGTGGAAGGTTTAATGGATATATGATATCCATTAATGGATATATCATCATGATAGAATAGATTAACACTAGAGTAGAATTAATGGCTTCCCCTTAGGGGAAGGAGAGAGAGACCTTTATATTTTTTTTGTAGAAAAACAGCCATTATTATATAATATGTTCATAAAAGCAGCAGCTGAAATTGATGAAGTGCTTTGGCTCTTGGGACATTATTCTCAATGGCTGCCTTTTATTGGCTCCGTCATTACAGGAAAAAGTGCATCATTTCATTATTCTGTACTCTTAGTTTCCAGGATTTTCCTAACTGAAGTAAAAACAAAAATAAAAATGACTATGTCAACAAGTACCTTGTATCCCAAAGACAATATTTTCCTATTCCTGAGTTCAAAATGTGAATTGTGATGATATGCACCAACAAACTCGTTTCAAAAAGTCTTTTACCCTCGTGTCTCTGTGCATAACGAGCAAAAGACTGCAGTGAGAACCAGCAGGGTCTAGGAGCTAAGGCATGCCCCTGTGCCTTGGGTTCCCCCTCCGACACGCTGTGCCACGAACACTGCCTGAGAGCACGTTCCCAGTCAGTCACCGCTCCTGGGTGCCCCCGCTCCCAGGTCCCACCATGAGGCATATTGACCCTCAAACCTTGTGGGTGGCCTCATCTCCCATGGGCTTCAGCGAGCGTGGAGGTTGCTCGGACACCTCATCGGCTGACCCAGGGCATTTCAAGGTGATTCCCCCGAGTTGGCAAGAACAAGAGCCAAGGATCCTCTCCCCTCTCCAGAGATGCTTGCCTCCCCCCTTCTGCCTGCCAGCTTCCAAGAGCAGCGCATGATTGCTCTGCTCAGCTCCTCAGACTAATACCAAAATCTATTTACTCACTTGAGATACCAGTGACTCAATCCGACGCTCACTTATCAAAAACTCTCATTATTATGACTAAACTGCAGCAAAAGCAGGCAAGGTAAAGAATGAAACAATCCTCCTTTTCCATCTATTAACCATCTTCATAACTATCTCTCCTCTTCAAATGCCAGAGGAGGAGGGATGAGCTATGCAGCATGCCATTACAGTCTTAATTCTGGGCTGTTTTCAGGGAATAGAGGGCGTTACAAAGTCAAGGCTCTCCTCAGAAACTCTCCAGAGGCCTCCTCCCCTCGTCTGCACCAAGGGAGACCCGGCGAGTTACAGAAGTGGCAGAATGTCCCCAAGAACCTGTCTTGTGGGACAGCCTGGGTCATGAAAGCCTTAGAGGATACCACCAGGTTTGCAGTCGTGTCTGTTTTGAGAGGGTTCCAACACAACACACACAGTAAATTGAATGGATTTCTTTTTTTTACTGATCATACCAAAAAATGCTGTGCCTTTGCTGGAACCTACRTTTAGCTCATTCACTCAATGCAATGTTTTGGTTTTTTTTTTCTTCTGAATCAGTACTGAGCCATTGAAGTATCAAGGGTGGATTTTGATAGTACATACAGTAGTATGATGGATTTGGAGAGTTTTCCTTGGGGTGAGCCAGAAAGCTGAAGACAAATGCACTCGATGTTCCATAAAGCCCTCTCCGCATCACTCTTGCTCTGCTCTGCATATTTTATAAAAGTATTTGCTATTAAGCAATTATCCTGCTTCACTGCAGAAGTATTTTTATTTTATGGCAGAAGACATGAACTCTGGGCACAGGCTCCAGGTTGATTTGTTAAGCAGTCTAGGATCGCTYCGAATAAAGACTCTTCACGGCTGCTACAGCAAGTGGTGAGTTTAAATTGAGTTGGAAAAAACTTCTGTATCCTGGACCAGGCTTGGCTGGCACCCTCCACAGAAATGTGTCTCACAGAACCGATAAGAGGGCAAGCTGGGATGCTATTCAAAGATTACTATGTCTTCCACTCTTTGTTTATACTATTATTTGTGTTTACAATGTTAATGTATAATTCATATTCTTATGAAATTATTTCCATACTTATATCCGAAAGTTTTTCTCTGACTACACAATACAGTAGTGGGATTTCCTTTTAATGTTATTTTCCCAATTTTATGAG
Organism: Oceanodroma leucorhoa; assembly: GCA_030449065.1. Classification (NCBI taxonomy): domain Eukaryota; kingdom Metazoa; phylum Chordata; class Aves; order Procellariiformes; genus Oceanodroma; species Oceanodroma leucorhoa. Next base: position 2,190,803 of record JASVER010000011.1, on the reverse strand, counting down.
TTATATTGTAAAAGTGGGGAAAAGTATATGAATTATTTATTAACTTCAAGGTACTTGCTGTACAAGAATTTACTCTTAATTCTGCATCAGTAAGAGCTAGGATTCCCCTAGAAAATAGCTTTTTGATAACTGAAATGTTTTCTAGAGTTCTGTGAAAAGTAAAAAACTGCATAACTCCACTCAAACTACATCAGGAAAAAGGATTATGGCTGCAGCAGCAGGACCAGGGTACTGCTACTCTTTCATGGTGAAGGCAGCATGAAATGTCTGTTGACATTATTACTAAAATGCAGRGAGAAGATAAAGCAATGATAAACCAAAGAAAACGGCTAAGGCCCTGCAGCAAGGATATGTGTATTCGTGACTTTTCCATCGCTATCAATAATGCATAACGACCATCATGCGGATGATGACACAAATTTTTGAGAAAGACTGAGTCAAGCTTTCTATCAGCAAATGTGAAAAAACATTCAACATGACATTGGGTGTCAAGAAGACAGGACCTGCTAGATAAGCAAAGATGCAGCAGAAAGAGTAATGGAGAAGAAAATCAGCTGATGTTGACATAAATTGACATCTGCTGTACCCGTTTGTAGTGTTTTATGGAGGAAAACTATTCTTTTGTTAATATGTACTGAAAGAAACAGTTTTTAGGGCCACAAAAATATCTTGGCTAGAGAAAACCTGAAATGATGGTTTATCTGTGAGCAATTCTGCAACATGAAGAAACCAAGTTGAATATTATGCTCAAATTTTACAGCTATCTATGTTCTCCCTTTATGTACTGCACTTTAATTCTGCATGGCAGTAGACAATAGGTACGTTGCTGATTCTCTGTGGTATCTTAGATTCTGYACTGATGATTTGGATAATTATTTTTGCATGAAGATCGTGATTGCAAAGGGGAAAAGCCAGACTGTAACTTTCAAAAGATTTATTTTGTTTTATGTTTGAATCCCAAYGGCATAAATTCAGTTCTCACACCAGAAATTGCTCTGGTGTAAATGAGAGCAGAACTGGCCCAGTATGTGCATGGCTGGGCATCTGACTTCAGTAAGATAAATTCTGAGCTGACTTCCACTCTGTGTGGACCATCCCTCACGCCATGTTACCTACAGTTTGATGGTGAAATTTGACTTGCAGTTTGCCTACAAATCTTGTAACTGTTCGTTGAGCTCCACYCATTAAAACCAGTGGGAGTTAAACATAGACATGTAAGACCTATRTATGACATKTAAGACATATATATGTCTTAAATCCATAAGACAAATTCTGTCCCCATATGCAGATGACTATCAAGCTACGGGGAACTCAACAAACACTGTCAATAACCTCATGGTGACCCACCAAGGGCGGCTCAACATGAATGAAAGAGGCAAAGCAGAGCACAAGCTGCCAACATTTTCACCCCTTGCTATGGCCACGGACTGATGGCACAGACCAAACCCGTCCTGGAGGTGAGGAGCCCTGATTCACACCCAGGAACCCCAGAGCTACAGCTGAGCAGGGAGTCTGACCGTCAGAGCCCAGAAGTAGGAAGGCCATGAAACCAATCYGGATTAGGAGCATTTTGAAAATACGGGTAGAATTTAATTCCTCCAAGCAGCGTTAATTAATGAATGAATTTCCACTGCCAGCCTAAGTGCTGCTTAATTTACTCTCCAAAATAACTCAATCTCAATGTGATTTCAATGTGATCGTTCAAGGAACTTGGTCCACTTATCTCTCCCTGATTTATAGTGGATTCATAAATTATCAGTCTCTACTGCATCAGCAGTTACTTCTGAACTTGAGCAGGAGCTGTTGATACGCTCTCCGGGGCAGGAATTTAAGTTCAGGCCTTTGCTCGCAAGGGTCAATGTTAGACGTCTCTCTTTCTGGCAGCTGAATCATTATAGAGCACATAGTCCTTACTACAGTGCTGTAGTATGTCTGACGTCTAATGAGGCAACAAAACTAAATTTGCTGTAAAGTTATGCCTCTAATGCATAGCTGAGCAGGGACGGTGTCCAAGCAACACTACCACGAGGTCAAAGGTCTGCAGCAAATGCAAATTAACGGAATTATTACTGTCCTCTTTAAACTGTGGGAATGCAAGAAGGCTAAGATATAAAGGAGTAGAAAGTATAATCCAGACTCTGCTATTCTCCCCTCCATCATGCCCTTATTCCTTACTCCCGGATGCTGCAGCCACAGCACACAGGAGGCCGACAGGACAAGGGAATCATTTTAACATTCGTGAATGGGACAWACACAAGTCACAATTGACTGTAGTTTAAGGAGAACACAAAAGCATAAAGTGTGGGAGAGTCCCTGCTCTCGATTCACTTTCAWTTCTTACTCATTTCTTGGCCTTTAACAGTGATCCACGTCATTATTCATACCTACCTTGTTGCTTTTTATGGGAACCATGAACAAACTATTATTGTTAATGCAGCACGTGGAAGACAATGTGTATGCCTGTGTAGTCAGCCATGCTCTTTTTGGCGGAATAATAAATATGGTTAAAGATTTGCAGTGGCTTAACAGATGTATCACAGAGACATGCTTGTGGATGGGAAAAGGCAGTGAGCACAGGAGAGTGATTTCCTGGCTGGGAAGACACAGAATACTGGCCCTGAGTTGCTGGCAACCAGTTTTGCTTTGCACACAGGCATACTTATTTGAAGAGCACTTCCAAATAGCTTAGGGCAGAGAATGCCAGCTCGCTGTCTGACCGTCACCTCCAGGCTCTGACCCCCCTGGGGAACACGGATGCCCCTTTCCGAATGCCTAGGAAAGGCCTAAGATACTGGGGCTACTTTATGCCATCCAGACGAGGTGAGAGAGCTTCCAGCATCTGGCCGGACAGCCGGGAGTGAATACCACGCTTCTATTAGTAATTTGGTGAGGCAGGTCTCGCCCAAAATTCAGGAAGTTTTTAGGATTCATGCAAATGAACGCTCGCCGTAAGCCAGAGCTCGCGTGCAACAAGAACCTCCCCCCCTCCCCCCCCAGATCACTGCCAATTTGCCAAACTGCTCTTTTTATAAGTTGATAAAGTTTTTACGGGAAACGCTTTACAAAGAGAGGCGAAAGGCCAAACCCCAGGCAATCATCCCAGGTTTTGCAAAGTTTTGGAACTAAGACCGACCGCTTCCGCAACGGATCCGCAACGGCCCGACGCGCAGGGCACCGGTGCCATCCCCCGGCACCCTCCCCAGCCCCAGCACTCGGACTCGGGCGGCTCGGGCGGAGCGGGCAGGCGCAGATCCCCGCCGAGCTCCGGCAGCGCTGCCCGCCCAGCCACCCGGCCGCCCACCTTCCCTCCGCCCGCCCGGGAACCACCGCGGGGACCCGCCGGCCCTCGGTAGGGCGGCCGCGGGGAGCGGGGGGGGGGGGGACGGACGGACACTCACCGTGCAGGCGACCCGTCTCCTCCACCGCAGGCCCCGGCGCTGCTCCCGCCCGGGAGAGGAGCCGCCGAGCCGGGGCCGCCGCCGCTGCTGTCCGCGGCCGCCCTGGTGCTGAAGCGGCCCGCCCCTCCCTCCCGCCCCCGCCGGCCCTGGGAGCGTAAACCAGTGGCCACGGCAACGCGCGTCACGCAGCCCGAGGTGGGGCCGCCGCCGCCGCCGCCGGGGCTCCCGCCAACCGCCCGCGCTCCCGCCCGCCGCCTCACGGGGGAGGCCGCGCGCCGCCGCCTCAGGCGGCCCCTCCTCAGGGAGGCCCCCGGCGGGGAGCGGGGCCGCCCCGGCGAGGCGTAACAGCCCGGCGGAGGGCCCGTCCTCGCCCCTTGCCGGCTCCCTCAAGGCCTCCCCCCAGCCCGGAGGGCCGGGTGCTGCGGGTGCTGAGGCTCAGCTCGGGCGAGGAAGGCCCGAGACGCGAACCTCGCACTGGAGCAGCGGGACTGTTGTATTTAACGGATTCCCGCGGGTGTCTCTCCGCATGTGGGGTCCCATCGACTTTAGGACCAGCTTTTCCATACCACGACCGAGCGGGACGCGGACCCCTGAGGCAGGGACATGACCGCCACCGGCCCTCGCCCTTCACCACCTGCAACCCCCCCGTCCATCTCCTCAACAGCGATGGGACGAGGAAGCCGCTCGGGCCGGGCTGTCCTGGCAGGGCAGCAGAGGTTCAAGCCAGCGCCCGGGGAAGAAAGGTCCCATTCACTTGGTGGCAGACGGTTTCAGCCTCCGGTGACCCATTTCTCAGCTCATTAACCCCAAGAAATGTCACAGCAAAAATTCTTTGGTTTCGAGATCGTTCCCGCATGAAAAGCTGGTAGGTTTGGCCTCATTATTTGTACTACAGGAGCAGTAGGAAGGCTCAGCCGAGGTCAGACCCTCGCTTGGTTATACACTGGAGAGAGAGAGATATATACTGTGCATACATACATATGCATAGCAAGAGGACATAAAGTTGCTGAGGGAATCTCAGCAAGGAAATCTGAAGTGTCAGGGATGCCAATAGAAGGATTAAGGTGATTTAGCTAACCTCGTGCAAGAAATCAGTGACGTGAGCACCAGCACCCACAGTTTGGCCGCTCGCTCCCCCAAATTCTGCCTTACCTGCAGCACAGTTCTTCCCGCAGCAGAGAGGCGCCTGGCTGCTGCGTGGCCTTCAGCTGTTGGAGCAGGATCTCCCTCCACCACGGCTTTGCTAGGAGACATTCCATACGCTCCTTTATGTGCAATATGTGATGTCACTGGCTCGGTTCTAGTTCTAAATGGCAGATTTAGAAAACCAGGCTTTCTGACTGTGGGCTTCTAAAATTTATTATCTTTGATCAATTACTTAGCTGGCTGGATGGAATAAAACTGTGCATGGGATGAGGTTATGGCGTTTGTGCCTTTTTTGGTCATTTCCATTCCACTCTAATACTAAATACCTTACATTTGCTGTGGTACAGTGTCTTAAGTTCACTTTTTGCCACTACACAGAACTAAAATGAGGAGTAACTTACTGTTCTGAGAAACTATGCCGAATGGGTAAGCCATGATTATTTTTTTAAAAAGTGCAGATTTAGTACTACGGTGACTCATAACAATGAGCATACCTTGGCAAAAAAAGGTTATGAAAGTATTTTAAGCTGCATTTTATCATAGGCAAATAGATATAACAACCTTAAATAGCCGTGTCTGTACCTTAACTTACAGCACCCAGGCTGGCTCTTGGGTATTACACCAAAGCAGTATTTTAACCTTTTATCTCAAAAGAATCTGCAGCAATGAAATAAGACCCTTGTTAAACATAAAAATCCCCAAACCAGCTGTTATTCTTTAGGGCCCTTAAAAACATCTTCAACGTCTCTTTCCTCTTGAGAACAGTTTTGTGACTCCAGTGATAAAGCAATCGCAGCAATTACAAAGCACTTTGTAATTAAAGAATCCCGCTCATGAGCCGACTTCATTTTATATCATAGATACCAAGTTAGTTTATATTCGTTTATATTCCTAGTTGTCAAAATATTTATATTTAAATGAGTTGATAGTATTACATTAGTTATTTATTTTATTATTTATTATTTATCATTTATTACTATATTAGTTTATATTCCTAGTTGTCAAAATAAATTAAAAAAAGGGTCATGAGACTTTTGCAACTTCCAAAACTCTCATAAACTCCAAACACGAGCCCATTCTCAGCTACAACTACTGTATTTTCCAGTTGCCTGGTTCTAGCCACTGCAGCCGAGCCAGAGGCCAGTGGCCCGGAATGAGCAGCACGGTGCCCGAGAGATGAACAGGACGGGAGTGTGCACACTCAGCCTCTGCCAGGACGAAGCCCACAGCTCTGCCCAACCACCGTATGTAGCTATTGAGTGATTAATCAAGCAAATTATTTAGTTAATGGTTCTACTGCACTTTGAAAACAGTGAATTGCTAACTAAAAGCTACGTATCTTTCTTTTTTTTTCACTCTATATCGCTAGGTAATTGCCAGCACCATGGCACAGCTGGGTAAGGGAATAGTGTTTAACATACAGGGAAAAGCTTACGTTCGATGGCTGATAAACCTAATTTAATGTCAGGCAGGGAGAGCTGGATTTTCTTGGAATTGTGCCTTTACCTCTTTGCGCATTTTCGGGGGGGCGGATGTAAATCTGTGCCATCGTGATGTCACCAGGCTGCTGTGAATGGCCACAGGCAGGCAGGCCAGGGACATGACCACAGGGCTGGCAGCAATTTATTTTTCAACAAGTCGAAAAGTGGCAGGAGCCTGAATGAAGGAGAAGGACGCCTGTGTGATGACATCCTGGGGCCACTGAAGTTGCTGGGACTTTTGCTACTGAATTCAGTAAAGCTGGGATTTCACCCAGAGCACTTTGTTTGTTTTGAAAATGAGGATTTTAAAAGTAACCTCTGAGGCCAGGTCTCCTCTGCCGATGTGATGTACAAGAAACGCTCTCTAAAGCCTGGACTCTTGCTGCCTCCTCCTACTTTGGCCCTAATTCAAGAAAGCACTTAACATATACATAAATATATTTCTCATCAGCAAAGCTTTTGAGCAAACACCTAGTTTACAGATTCGCTTATCTCTAATTCATTGGTTAAGAAGTAAGGTATTACTCAATGGGAGTAAAAAGTGGGATAATCTAGCTGTAAATCCTTATCATTTATATCATTTATAACCAGAGCTTAGTCATCTTTTGACCAGTGAYGCACAGCACTGATTTCTTGCTGAATAAAATTTTAGAAGCACAGCCAATTTTTCACCGAGGCTTGGAACTGTGCCCTTTGTTGGGTTTTATGAATGCAAAGCTCAAGGTCCATAGCATGCAGCGGATAACCTAACGCAAGGTCATGTTTTGCTAGAATAACAGCACCTAAATCCTCAACTGTGATGATGGGGTCCAGCCCTAGTTTCAGATTTTATCAAATTTCATAGGGGTTCTGATGTGCAGAACAAGTTCAAACTGTGATAGCAATAAAGGCAGTTGTAAAATGCTGAAGATTACCAAGCTTGAAACTGTAAAGGTCAGATCCTGATCTACACTTCCCCAATTCTCACGTGTATTTAGATCTGAGATATCCTGCGCATTTAGCTCTCCGCTCTGCAGTTCAGCAGGGTGGAAGAAAATCATCTTTACCTTTGGAAAATTCCATCACAGGACTACGTTTTCCTTCCAAAACTCCGAAATTTCATGTCATGAATGATGCATATTCTGTCTCAAAGGAAATCATCTGAGCAAAAAAAATCCCCATGGCCTTAATTTTAAGCATATGCTTCTGAGAAAACATGAGGGGGAAAAGTGCACTTTCCAGGCTAACTAGGCATTCACTTTTGCATACACACCAAAAAAAAAAGAGAAACAACCGTAAGAAATTTTCCTTTCCATCCTGCCAGGGAGAAGCCAGCAGATTGTACACACGACTGTCAGAGCACTGTAAGCTCTTCCTCTCGTCACTGGGCGCCTTGCATTGAGCGCTCGGCCAGATTTCGGAAGGAATTTATACTGTCCCTGCCTGTTTTTTCAATTTAGTAGCCATAGCAGGATAAAGTACTGGGAACTACTTGATGTGCAAATTTCTCTTAAAGGAAGCAGAAGGAGAGAAGTCCACTGAGGTCAGAGTTTTTATAGCTCCTGCTACCTTTTATGGAGTTTTAAATGTGAAGAGACTTGTTAAGTTTATTTATTGCCTGAACCTAGAAGTGGAGAATGCTTTCATTCATCCAAAAAGGTCTCTCTGAAGACAGAATGCAATTCACTTTTTCTTCTGCCATTGGTGCTCGGAATGAAAATGAATCAAAACAATCAAAACCATGAGATATTAGTCAGAATTAGCTCTTTTCCTGTACTGATGCTCAACCTCTGGTCTGTATGAAATAATTTCTTGACCTTTGGCCAGAGAAGAAAAAGTTAAAAAGCGCAAAATAAGCTATAAAGATGACCATTAAAACATCTCCTCAGGAAATCTGTTTAAATGCTGATGTCATTTTCTACAGTAACTACTTCAACCTGAAATAGCTTCTTTAACTGTGGGAAACTAGAAAGGCACCATCAGAATCATAAGATGAAGGATTGCTGGTGCGACGGCAGACACACTGAGACACGTTGAAGGGGTAATGCAAGGTCCCATGTGAAAGGGATGCAAAGAAGACCCTGCTCCAAGATGAATGAGCAATCTGAGGGAAGAGGTGCCTCCCTACCCTGTAATTTGAGTGCAGATCCTGGGACATTCAGCAAACTTTGCTCCAGCTGTCCAATTTTGGAGAAGCCCTCGTAAGCACAGAATATAAATGGAGGTTTAATAGTCCAACAGGTGAGATGCTGCAGAACATCCACTTGGTATCATGACTATATAATAGAGTGAAAAAGAGGCTTCTAATTCAAGACACAGAGTGGTCAATGTCAGTTTATTGCGAAGCCAAAGGAAACAGATGTGACCTCAGAAATTTGGTTATACTTCCAAAAATACACCATAGGAACATTAGATGCTAACTGGGAACACACATAGTAGAGCTCAGTGCTCAGCAAAGCATGCAAACCTAATTTCATCGTTACATGAAAGAAGAAAATCCTGATTCATATTTTATGAAAATTGTTATGGTGAATCAGCAAATTACTTCTGTTTATCTCCTCCAACGTCAGCACACTGAAGTCTGGAGCAACTTGAACTAATCTCAGGGCACTTGTGAATAGCATATATTCAGACCAACTGAAGCTGGGCTAAATGGAAACAAGAAGTAATTCGTCATTGATGGAGATGGAAGCTCAGAAAAATGCTATTTCCTGACTGTCCTGTCAGAAGGAAAGACAAGCTCTGTGTGTGCCTTTCACCTCTGACTCCTTTATCAGATCCCCCCAAAAAATGTTTACACTTAAGAAATGTGTGGCCATTACAACAAGACCTCCCTTGTATGGCAAATGCTGGTGTTTTTACATATATGTCTGTTTATACATATCCCTGTAGTGGTAGGGAAGAAAATAAAACTGCACAGAAATGTATAACCTGATCTGGCTTGTTTAGCTGCTAATCCAATCTTCTCTCCTAGTAAAGCTCAAATAATTTGATTGTGTGTGTAGGGCATTCTGGAGCACCTGAGGGATGAGAATCAAATCCTGCCTAAATACTGCAAATGAGCAGAGAAGCTACTGAAATGCCTTCCTGCATCACTACTCAAATTACGTCATGAAATTTCTGCTGGTCACCCTCCAACCCAGGTGCTCTCCTGCTGTAGGGCTTTTCCAACCTTCCCGGAGCCCTTGAGAGGACCGCATGAAGCACAGCAGCACCATGTCCCTCCGCACAGGCTGCTTCTGCACTGGGGACCGCTCTGCAACCTGGACCACGCACTTCAGCTACCGGCTGAAAGCAGGAAACCTCCCCGAAGGTGGTCACACCCGGCTGCAGATCTTGCTGTAGATTTCTTGCGTGCTCCACTCGTTGGTGCTGTTGTAACAGCATTAACTGGCTGTAAATTCACATTATCCACGGAAAGATTTCTCTTGCAAAAAGATCCTTGGGCATCACAGGATGCCACACCGTCTCAGCCTTTGTCTGTCCTCTGGCACAAAGATTAGGAGCAAGACTAAAGGTCCCATAAAAATGCCTCAAGGACCATGACTGCTGAAGCACTGATGGTGGCTTCAGGGGACCTGTGGGCTCATGATTCTGGAGGCAAGCAGCCTCTTAAACTTTTCTTTCTACAAGAGGGAGAGAGGAGGAGAACAGGATACAGCCCCAAAGGGTACCTGTGCAAAGAGGCAGCAGTAAAAGCAGGCAGGGACTATAGGAAGGCATACAAATAAATTCGGGGGTGTGAATGCTAAGGAAGGAAGCATTTACTTATTTAGAAGATGTCTTGGAGCAAGATCTGCTCCTGTCTGATTAATGCATGTCCTAACTGCTATTTTGTATGGAAGGGGGACAAGGAGTTGAGACGGCCCTTCCCAGCTCTCCCCGCAGGCAGCGCAGGAGCGGGGCAGAGGCTGGGGGCTAGCCCGTGCCCTGGCCCCAGCCCCAGAGCAGAGGCCGTGGGTGACGATGGCACTCGTGCCCGCGTGACTGTGCCGTGATGGAGCAGGCGGTCGGTCGGAGGTGACAGGTATGCAGCTGGGCCGCACGCGCTGACTTCAGAGCTCAGCTGCCGCTTCGGTGCATGACGCCAGCAGCGCATGAGTCACCCGGGGTAGACAGGAACAACGTTAGTAGTTTCCACATTTACAAAGTGGAAGAAGCTTAGATCAGATTTCATGGTATTTTTAACAGAGAAATGGCTTAGCGAAGCAGCAAGGCTCTTTAGTAGTATTCATGTGCTACAAAAAAATGTTTCATGGGCTTTGTATGAAAAGAGCTATATTGGAGCTTGATGTTATTATTTACTATGTTGCGCAATATTGTAGCAATCAAAAATAATGACAAATACAGAGCAAAAGCGATTCCTTTAGAGAATAAACCATTCTGACAAATACTGTACAGAGAGTAAAGATTTGTTTTGATCATCATTGGGAAAACATCTTCTAAATACTCAGTAAAGCACAGGCAGGCCTGGCAGTAAAACTCTCTTAATCCCTGGAGCAAGAGAGCAGTCACGTAGGCTTCTTGTAGTACCTGTCACAGCATCCTAACTCGCCAGCCGCCGGCTCCCCCCGGCAGCGGAGCTGGCGTGCCATCTGCGGTGGGAGCCAGGGCCAGCTGCGTCGGGACTCCTTGTGGGACAAGGAAACTGCCAGCTCAGCCCTAAATCTTGGAGAAGTTTGGTAGTTTCTGCTGAGATCTAAAATGTATAGCATCGAGCAGTAAGGATCACATATGCTGTGACCTACTGCTCTGCTGGGGAAGCTGGAAGAGGAGAAGGTGCTCCTGCTTCCCACTGGCTTTTCCCTGCTGCAGATGATAAGGAAACGAAGGAAAGGGTCTTCTCCTCCTCCTCCCYGCACAAAATTAATGTGCTGGCCCTGCAGGGATACAACAAACCTTCTCTTTCTGAGCCACATGTCTATCTCCTCCTTGAACRTGAGAGGACCAGGGGTTGTGATTTAACCCCAGCCGGCAACTAAGCCCCACACAGCCGAGCACTCACTCCTCCCCCAGTGGGAGGGCGAGAGAATCGGAAGGGTAAAAGTGAGAAAACTCGTGGGTTGAGATAAAGACAGTTTAATAAGTAAAGCAAAAGCTGCGTGCACAAGCAAAGCAAAACAAGGCATTCATTCACTCCTTCCCATGGGCAGGCAGGTGTTCAGCCATCTCCAGGAAAGCAGGGCTCCATCACGTGTAATGGTTGGGAAGACAAATGCCATCACTCCAGACGTCCCCCCCCCTTCCTTCTTCTTCCCCCAGCTTTACATGCTGAGCATGACGCCATATGGTATGGAATGTCCCTTTGGTCAGTTGGGGTCAGCTGTCCCGGCTGTGTCCCCTCCCAACTCCTTGTGCCCCCCCAGCCTCCTCGCTGGTGGGGTGGGGTGAGGAGCAGAAGAGGCCTTGACTCTGTGTAAGCMCTGCTCAGCAGTAACAAAAACATCCCTGTGTTATCAACACTGTTTTCAGCACAAATCCAAAACATAGCCCCATACTAGCTACTGTGAAGAAAATTAACTCTATCCCRGCCAAAACCAGCAYGCGAGGGAACTCAGGAGACCTCTTGCACTGGGACCAGCCCCTACATAGCTCCTTGGAGAGTTCTCTCTTGGGCAGTTTGGATCTTTTAAAGTTGGCACTAGGCTAAAAGGGCAGCAAACATCAACTCACGTGCCAAAGTGGCAGGGGATRGCCGGAGCTATCTCCAGCTCAGTGGGGCACTTCGAGCTGCGGGATGGGGCAGCTGGAGCACAAGTCAGGCTATGCCTTTTTCTTCCCTCGCCTTCTCTGGTCTTTTCCCAAACCATAAGACGCCTAAGCAGGGCTTCCTGCTCRCCAAGGCCTCCAGATTTGAAACTAATATATTGCACTGTGCAGAAATGAGAGATCTGTTATGTTTGCAGGCTACTTTCACAGCTCTTTTCTTACAGGTTGCAACCTGTTACAGTGAAGCTGACAGAACTGTAAAATAGGTTTATTGCTTCACCCAGCAAGAAAGAACCCAAACATCAAAACTTAAAGAGCTTGAGAGGGAAAAAAAAAGTCCAGATGCTCTATCCTTTCRCTGGAAGAATTCCTATATGATTTCCGAGACTGATCACACAGCAATTGCTTTATGGGGAACTGGCAAGTTGCTTTAGGATGTTCTTATTTGATTCATCCATAAAGATCCATGCTTTTCATCGATCTCCACCGGTGGCTGTCTGCACATAACAGRGATCTGCAGCTTCCTTTAATAAGCAGAAAGATCCTGCAAAGAGGCTACAACAGAACGCTGGGATCAGTAAAAAAAAGATTAACTGTTAAGCAATAATGCTTATTTCTAATGGAAAAGGCTGATGATAATGATGAAGCTATCATGCCATCTGTGAGGAATTTTAGGAGGTGCTGGCACAAGCCAGGTTGACCTGGGCTGTTTCGTTAAGCAGAGGTTGTGTGAAGCATCGCTGATCGGYCAGAACCGCGATACCACCATGTGCCCCGAGCAGTTCCTGAGCAATATATTGTGTTCTGGTGGATGCGACGGACGTATTTGTTCATTTGTTCTTATATTGCTTCCACCTCCATGTTTTCAGAAACTCTTGCGAAAAAACAAACTCCTTTGGAGGAAAATTACTTTCAGCAAAGGAGCTGAAGGTAGATGATGTGAGCTGCATCGTGTGAAGTATCTGTTCGACTTCTCAAAGCTGTTCTTCAAAAACTAGTAGTAAACACCATCTGGTGCGTAACTTTATATATAAAAATAAATTTGTTTTTTATTACCACTAGGTGTTGCTTTTCACCTGTAGGGCAAGCAAACATAAAAGTTGCTTAACAGAATCCAAAAGAGTCCAACTAAATGGTGCTATGTTTATCGTAAATCTGCAAAATGAAGGCTTGGGATTTCTGGCTTATGTATAGTTAGAAATCTTTAGGATGTTTTTGAAACCACTCAGCATTTGATTATGCAGGAAGGGACCACTAATATTAACACCAGTTGCGTTCACATTGTCAAAGTACACTTCATTTTTTTCATATAGGTTATTTTCTTCCATAAGGGGGTTGAAAAGCGAAAGGCTGATGAAAGCAAGGATCAAAAGCTTATGCAAGCTGCATTGTGTTGGTCTGTTCTTTCCATTGCCGTGACATCAAGGCTGCCTAAGGACGAGAGAGGCACTGAACACAGCTCTGATTAGAGGTCTGTCCCCATGGTTATAAAACAGATTTGTAACGGCGAAGACTGGGAGAGTACAAGACAAATAAACTATGAATGGTGCTCCATCCCACGCTCAAGTGATCAGATCCACTGAGCATGGGATGGAGAGGCGTCTTACCAAGCACGGGTCACCGTGCAGCAGGTAGGGCCTGGCAGGACGGGCCCCTAAATCCGCAGGCAGCTCCTGTAACACACCTACGATGCCTCCACTGATGTGAACTGCTGCTTGGCCAGGTGTCCAAGGAAGCGGTGGTGCCGTGCGGATGAGGAAAGGCTGTGCTCTGCRTGCTTTCCACAGAGGACAAAATGCGAATGTTATGTGAGAAAACCCATACTATACAGAGCATCTACCAATCTCAACAGTAGCTTATGGACCTGGGTCTGAAAAYGGCACTGATGGAGATTTCTGAGGTTTCGTAGTCACTAGGAGCGGAGGAAACCACTGCCTCTGAAAAGCCAGTCCTGAAGGATCKTTGGGTCTTCTCCCAGTCTGCCCTCTGCTCTGTCAATCATACTGCTGCTGCAAAAACAATGGCTGTTTTTTTTAAGGCAACCAATTTTAGCTGTTTTAAAATTGATTTTAGAAATATATAACATTCTTTTTTTCCCCCGAGCAAATAATTACAGATTAAAAATTACCGAAGCTTCAAAAGCTTTGGCTAATTTAGTCAGCCTAGCTTTACAGTGTCATTCACCTTGCAGAGAAGACAGCTAGTTGAGAAAACATAATTTCAGCTGTGAAAAAAGGGAGAAAAACTAAAAGTATTGCATATGATTATTTCTCAAAAGTCACCCAAAACAAAATGCAAAAATGTAAAGCAAGGACGTAAAAATACCTTTTTCATTTGAAAAAATAYGCTATTCCAGATAAAAGCTTTTGTGTCCTGCAGTCTCCATGAGCCTTTGGAGGTCCTTGTCTTCCTCCAAGACAATGGTTGAATTTAACCACAGCTGCACAACTGTTAAGCTGGTAGGGTCATTCCTGGGTATTGTATTGATTTATTCCTGAAAGGAGCATCATTTTTTTAAAGAAATAATTTTGTATTTTCCATTTCTGTGCAGGTTCTTTTAACTGCCTATCTCCTCTAGTCTTTTTCCAGAAGAAAAATCACTTCCCTGCACATCAACTGAGTTTAATTTTCTCCTTAAATCTGTCCCAGGCTTCTCGTTTGTTTAGTGGTTGACAGAGTATTTTGAAAGTCTAAATATTAATCTATTTAAGAAAAGAACTGAAGCATTTTGGGGAAAAAATAAACTTTCAGATCTTTTCCAGAACTAGCAGTCTATTTTCTTCAATCTGTTTTTGATTTGAGTGAAACCCCATGTCCTTATTTTAAATTGACTATCAACATCCCATTACAGAACACAACCATTATAGCTTAGTAGATGGTTGTGTCACTCTTACTGGCAGAGATAAGCTGAAAATGAAGATTATTCGGTAAATTCATGGTAATAGAGCAGGGGCAAAATTTATATATAAAAAAAAAATCACTCCAGTGATGTAGGGTCCTTTGGTTTTCACTGTACCAATTACTTTCAAAAAGATCTAGCTTAGATTTACACCAATTCTTCTGAAAACTACATCATCTGGGAGCATGAAAAATCTTGATTGCAATTATCATGGCAAGAACACGTATCACACATGCTGCACGTAAGCACAGCTTATTTTATTATACCACCRATGCGTCCCACAAGCAAGCTCCTGTAGCTGGAACGAGCCGTGGAACGAGCTCTGGGGAACAGCGAGCGGCTCTCAAGGGCCTGAGCAGCCTTCTCAAATGTTAGCAGGCAGGTTCTTCCCTGATAAGTCCATTTCCCATTGTATTTTACCTTATTTATACTTAAAAAGAGTGACCTGTTTTCATTTTCAAGTCAAGTGCATTGCTCTGGTGGACCTCAGARGTAGAGCATCAGATAATTAATGCCAGTATTGGAGACTTAAATGGTTTTATTGAACGGCTTCTTTTATGCCCTCTGGCTGCCTGCTTTTCAGATCCTGGCAGGTTAGGTCTGAATACCTAAACAGTTCATCCAGTTACAGAGGTTTTACATTCCTGTTTTCCTTCACTGTTCTCCGAAGAGACAGGAGAAATCCCTCTGCTACTTCATGTAAATAATGCCCGTATTGGAAGATGTTTTCTTTCAGTGAAACTTTGAAGGAGAGGGTGACGTTCCAAAGGAGAGCCAGAAGGAAGGAGAGGGAGAGGCTGGCACAGAAGGATGTCGGGAAGGGGCACCAGGCACCTCTGAACCAGTAACACGAGGTGCTGCTTTAGCATCTACCAGGAGCATATTCCCCATAAGGTGTTATTCCCCATCCTTGAACCATCACCTGTATGAATTATTGAAGTGACAGGAAATCACTGGACATTAACAGTCCAAGCACTCATTTTCTGCCTCCTCTAGCCCAGCGTTAAAGATAAYGTATATAAACCTATCTGTAAAAGCACAAGCTGGGCAGTATAAGTAGACAAATTCTGTTTCTCAGTGTCGATCCTTGGCTATACATCGCTTCACGCCAACAAACAGTGCTCCAAGGAAGGAGTGGATTTCTCAAGAAAAGCAGGAGATTGTGGAGCCCACACAGGCTCCCACAAGGGCTGCTGGGCATATCYCAAAGGGRAAAGTAYCCCAGCAAYGGTCAGCCTGGGTCTATGACCAGCRAGTTTTGCAGGCTTGAAGGAAYAAATTCTTACTTGCACAAAATCTTGGTATCTGTAGATTCTCCCAATTGTAATTTTGTTCTCCAGCCACAAAAATACAGTTTGATTGCATGTGAATTATGGATCAAAATGTGAAGGTATTTACAGCTACTTTACAGAAGGTGTCACATATAAGAAAAGCTATTTGTTCTGACCAGGTCTGTCAACRGCACTCTGGTCTTCTGGAAGAACTRCTAAACAGCAATCCAGGGATTTSGRGGGGTTATTTACTTTTTTAGCACTGATGCTATGTACACCAGGGTCTTCTGATTAAATTTATGCAGCTTGTTATTAAATTAATACCAGCTGTGAAAAAATAAAACTCTGCTGCATGATCAATTTGATTCATAAAGCACAGAAAGTTCTCCTGTTCCCCAATTTTTTTCAGTTCTCTTTACTTCAGCTGGAGCAGAAAAGGCCAAGACAGAATGACAAAAGACCTCTGTGCACCCCTCTGCCTACATTTCTTTCTCCTCTTGAGTATCATCCGGAAGAGCTCAGTTGTACAGGGCACACAGTGCTGCCTCCTCTCCACATTACAGGGTCGCCCTCCTCTCTCTTACCCGTGCATGCCAAAAGGAAGGCAGCTGGCTGCGGCACTTCCCTTCTTCAGGCTGCTTTTGGGGTTCTTTGTGTTTCCCTCAACAAGAAAGTCTACGATGTTTCAAGAGCATGAAATATGACTAAGAGGAGTTTTTGCAAAAAAAATAAAAATATATACTGTTAAAAATATAAAAATAACAGAAAATGAGCTTTTTTTTAAAACATGAATTGTTGGACTCCCCTTTCCATGGAAAATTTCACAATTTCCACTATTCACTCTAAATGAGAACAATTTTTGGTGAATTTTCTGTGGAATGGAAACTTTTAGTTTTGCCCACTTTCAGTGGCAACTTTTAAGTCAAAATACTACAGAAGTACCTCTGTGAAAGAAGAATCAGTAATAAGGCTTCAGTACTGAACAAAGTGACACTCACATTAAGTCACCATCACTGCCAACCTCCCCGTCTCCTGTTGGTGCCTTATACTAATAGCGATTGTATTGAATCAYGGAAAAGCTTATTTTGTGATTTATGATCACACAGTATTGGTGCAAAAAATTGCCTAGATTAACGAGCCTTTTTACATCCACAGGTGCATGGCCCCTTACAGTCAGAACATCCGCGTTTACCCAAGTACAGAAAGCGGGTAGACCTATATTTTGCCATCATCTTTCCACACTGAACCAGGACTAATTGCACTTTGTCGTTAACTCTTTGAACTTAACTCGCTGCAGTTGCCAACCATTTGCAATGGAAATCTGGTGTGTCACCAGCGTTTCGGGCCATCAGTAATGCTCACTGTTTCAGAGTCCATCTGCTGTAATGAATATTGCTGCAACTGGAAGAGCAGAGTAGACAGTGGGCAACGCGTGCACGTTCCTGTGCCAAAGTTCCTCCATCAGAAAAGACCGAGGAGGCCAAGCTGCCTGGCTCACCCCAATGGCTAACATCACTCAGCCTTCTGTAGCCAACTGCTTTTGCTTCAGAGACGTATAAATGCATTGGTTAGTGAACATCCCTCATTCCCTAATGTCTTTATCACTTTCTTTCTGCTATATATAGACTTTAAATACAATGTGAGTCAAACCCTTGTATTGCTTTTACTGGGCATCTGGTAAGAAAATTGTATTTTAATTACAACAGTGTCCTCCGCAGCATGTTCTCAGTAGTGTTTGTATCATACCTAAATTTACTTCTTCTAATGTTCTCTCCCCTGAATTTCTTAACATTTACTTTCTTCTGCACGTCATGCGTGACTGACATTAGGAATGACTAAGGGTACAGATCAATTATTGTGATTAAAATTGATCCTCACTGCAACGCGCTCCTGGCGTCACAGTTCACAAACCAACGCGCATGAGCTCATTTGGCTTGGTCTTGCAACCATTACACATGGTGAGAAKTCCATTGAGTTAAGTAGAATTATTGCGATGTCAAAATTACAGTATTTGATCATCAGGAGAATAAAAAGCAAGCTGTGTTTATGTACTTTATACCTAGTGGTAAAGTCACATTCGGTTTTGAAAGCATTTTAGAAATGAGCCATTTTATAGCAAGAGACAATGTTTAGGGGTTCTATGCAATATGGGACCTCAGGTATCACGAAATAAAATGTACCTTTGTTTCCTCTTACAAAACATGAAGAGTAACACCTATTTCTGTAGGCTTAGCTGAAYGGCATCAAACAAATGCTAACTATTTGTAACACACTGCATTGATGAGCTCATCATAAACAAGTAACCTGTGACAACTACTATATTGGTCTATACCTGCGTGTTAAAGCACATAGGAAAGGGAAAAAAAATAGAAAAGGGACATGATGAAGGAAGAATAAGAGCAAGAGAAAGATTGAGCTGAAACCAGCCAAAACCAGGACAACCACGGACAGAAAGGGAGAATTTTGTTTATGTAATGAATGTTTTAAACCTCATTGCCTCATTCCTGTCCTAAAAGCCACCACCACTTGTAAGTGTATGCATTAAAATGGCAAATCCATATACCTCCATCATGTCTGGAAATTGAATTCTACTGTAGTTCTTCACACTCTTATTTAACAATTCTGATATTTTTTTCATATTTTCAGTTCATTTCTTTTCTAGCTCATCCTCTTGTGCAGCTTAGTTTGTCAGTTTTATTTCTCCAAAGTGCTATGGGGGGAGCAACATATAATTCACAACTCCATAAAATTTAAGGAAAAATAAATGTTTGCTGCATCAAAGATGAGATGGAGATTGTGTAGGAGGGAAGGTGAGGGGAGGAAGCAGGAGGCAGACTTTAAATTGCTTCTTTTGGAAGAGGTTTGAGAATTGAGAGTAGGTAACTCAGAGTACAAAATGGCTGAGGTTCTAAAATGGACATATCAAGAATTCAAATGCAAAAAGCAGGAGGAAAGCATTCAGAAATAGTGGCGGTGCAGGGAGATTTCAGCCAAATGAGAAGTAAGCAGTCAGTACTGGAATGCTGTGATTCGTTTGAAGTAAGGTAAACCAATTTGTTTAAAATTTTATTGGCTGGAAAAAGCCAACAACTGCATCTTCATCTTTCAAAACCACAGAATACAGCAAACTCCTCCTCATTTTACAGAGGCAGAAGGTCTGTACCAATAGTTCATAGATTAGTCAACAGCTTTATTCATTTCAAAGAGGAGGTCATGCAGATGCCAAATAAGTGACTCAAATGTCAAAATTATCACTATTCCTTTTTCCCAATGAAACAGGCTGGAGGGTCTTAGCACTGAGTTACCGTTAAGTGATGTCTCATTCTGCCCTCAAAATACAGCTTCTGGCCAGCTGAAGAGTTACCAAAATGGAGCTGAACTGGAAAAGCCCAAAGGCAACATAGCGGCACAGCACAGGTATTTTGTTCCGGTATGTTATATAGAAGGCATTTATACTGTGGTAAAGCTTGCCAAAGCAGGGTCGTTTCCCTTCCACACCTGTGACAGCATTACAGCTTTCCAGACAGCAGCAGGGAGAAATCTTGCAAGGAAGGTCCCCCGCTGCCTTCCAGGCACGGTGCTCTTGGGGTCTGGCCGTTGGTGTATTCCTGGCATCAGGGATGCTGCTAAGAGAAGGAGGATGGAAGAGAAGCTGTGAGTCTTCTTGCAGCAGTCCGCAGTGCAAGCTGGCTGTGCCATGGGARGAAATTGAATCAAAGTGATAAAAGAGTTTGCATTCACTGGGTCTTCCAAGAAGACTGGGCATTTAAGATATAACTTGCTTCTTCCAGTCCCCTTCCAACCTTTTAATCTGGGAAAGCAGCACCAGACTGCTATCCTGCTACGACACAGAGTTCTTACTGTCTCCTAAGCACTGGGTTTTTACGTGGATCTCCAATTAATTAGAAAAAAAAATGAAAACCTTAAATGATTATGAAATCCAGAAGCAGATTCCCAACCCTGTAGCTTTTGTGCAAACACTCCAACTGCAACAGCCGCAATGGAATTACCTTTGGCTTACAGCAGTGCAAGGAGAAACAGAAGTTGCCCCATTTTTGCTGAGGGAAAATGCATCCGTCAGAGTAGACTGAARTTGGATGGGGTTCCCTCCCCGTGAGCCAAGGAGGAGGGGAGAGGAGGTAGCAGCTGCTAGCAAGAATTGGGGGAAGGAGTCTCCCTGTCTTTGTATGCAATGAAGAGTTCTGCTCCCCTCACAACAATCCCTGCACTTAGACCTTTAAAGCGGAGAACCAAAATGGTTCAAACTCTGCCTCTTCCATGGGCAATTTCCTGCAGGAATGTCCAGGTGGAACGGAGATCAGAATTATCCCCACGCTCCTGGCAATGGCACTGGACCGTGTATCCGCAGATTCCCCCAAGCTGCAAGATCAGCATTTTAAGAAGTCTCAGTTGATGTAAATTTACCCTGCAATATTTCTTCCCTT
Source organism: Oceanodroma leucorhoa (assembly GCA_030449065.1). Classification (NCBI taxonomy): domain Eukaryota; kingdom Metazoa; phylum Chordata; class Aves; order Procellariiformes; genus Oceanodroma; species Oceanodroma leucorhoa. The sequence goes on along the minus strand of JASVER010000011.1, from coordinate 2,170,475 downwards.
CTCAATGAAATAGTAAATTTCAAATGAAAGCATGCAGAGAATATGCAATTTATATATTTTAATGTACTTTCAGTATGTTATTGTAATGAAAATGTTTACAAATATATAAAACACGTTTCACTGCAATCTTTACCAACATCTTGGTATGTCTCTATATCTGCACCCATAGTAGCCAAGATATTTAACTCAGGTTGCTGAAGATAAGTGCTGGGTAATGTGTCTCTTCCAGATTTCTTTATGGTTTTTTAGTCATGAAAATTCAGTGATGTATGTCAGTAAAAAAACCCCAAAAAMCTGTATTTCCCTAGTAATGCTGCTTGTCTCTTAGTCACTGCAACACTGATAGGATTTGATAATAAACAGGTCAATAATCCTTAAAATCTGCTCTGCAGTTTAATCTTCTTAAAAGCAACAGGACTCTGTAGAGAATAAGCCAGAAGAAGAATCTGTAGATAAGCTCAAAAATAATAGGTGGATGAAAGAGTGGAGACCACCTAAAGCATTCATTTTTGCAGTTAAATGCTGTACTCTAGCATAATGGTACTTAAACAACCTGGTGTTTGGGGTGAAACCCATTTCCCATTGAGTCAACAGAAATCCTAGTACTTCCCAAACTGTATAGTGACATATAGCCGAGCAAGTAATTGCAAAGCAATAAAATCTATTTTTCTTGTGACACAACTGCAACCACAATGTTGCCATGGCAATGACTGAGCTTCATTGGCAATATTTCATTTACAATCCTCCAGCCATTTAAAGGGATTTTTCCAAAAAATTGAATAAATGATAGTGTGAGTCAAAAAAGGGTACTTTYTCTAGACATTTACTATTTTAAGATTAGAAAGCAATAATTTGCAATTTTTCATAGGTGCTATACCTGGTTAAGTTTATTTTTCAAGCTGTTAACTGACCAGCCCTCTGAACTTTGTGATGTTAAATTTCACTTGAACTAACACCCAGCTTTTAAAGAACATCTTCTATACTAGTGGTGTCACGGTACTAACAYGGTTTTCGATCTGCAAGGATTTCATCCCTTGATTATCTCTTTCTAAATTTACTCTGTCTCTTTAATAGGGGAAGCTAGCAGCGAAGGCAGAGGCAAACACTGATTTCATGGGGGTGTCCATCAAGTCCTCTCCCTCCTGCCTTTTTTTTTCCTTCTAATGCCCATGCAGGATGTCAGACGAAGGATATGAAATAGCGTCCAAGTTACCTCTGCTGCCATGAACAATGTAAGAGAAAAGGAAGGAAAGCAGGTGGCGTGCATTGATTTGTAACCGCTCAGCTTTGGAGGAGGTTTGTGTTCTCGAGAAACGGGAAAGACAGAGAGGAGCCCATCACCAGAAGGATAGTTTTTCAGCAGTCAAAAGGGAAGAGGGGTTTAAGTTGGAATTTGGCTCTGTTAGCTTATGTCCTGAGCAGCACTGAAGCAGTTGTAGCCTAGTTGGCTCCCTCCTGTGTCAGCTGTGTGAATCTGATTTATACTTTTTCAGGTTTGATTGAGGTAAAACATTATATGCTCCTATTTCTGAGCAGTTTTTGCTGCTTTGTTCTCTAACACTGTTGTGGATAATTAGGTCAGTTTTACTTCTCTTTGACATCACTGAAATGAATAATTTTTTTTCAAACTAGATGATCACTGTCATAGTTACTATCTTATGTTGCTGCCACCTCCAAATCATGTCCTAATTAATGAGTTCCAGTAACATCATAGAAAAAAATGTGGCTATTCAATGATCTAGTGTCTGTTTCTGACCCTGGAAAACCTTATTCATTTAAGTAACTATTACTCATGATAATTATTGTGCAAGCTTCTAGGAGGTTCATTTCAGCAGGACTGTTCACGCAGAGCAGTCTGCTCCCAGTTAGTTCACTATTAAATACGTTAAATCTCTGCTACATCTCTCCACGGATTTGGTTTTAAAACCGCAGACAATAATACTTGCTTCTGTGAACTAATGATACTGAGAATTACCTACCAACGTGGATCAGATCCAGAAAATCATACACCATAATTGCATCTTTTCCCATCTCCTGACAAGGTACTTTACATAGACCTCTCCCGTCAAAAACACAGAGCAGTGCAGCTGCTCGTCACCGCATGTCTGTCACCGGTCGGTATTTCAAAGCTTTTACTGTCAGGATTCAGCAATCTTTATCATTATGAATTYAGACTCCCGAGACACAAGCTAGAATAATTACTGGTACTAGCTTTGCTCAAAAGTGTCTTCTGCCACACTTATTACAGTTCATTTGCTATAAGTACTCCTACGTTATTACCGTACCTACTAGCTATCATATAGGAATTTCGCAGAGTGGGGGTAAATGAGGAAGCTGTCAGTTCAGATACATCACTTTATTGGCAGGGTTTTGCCTGAGGTGCCTCAGCAGAACACAACATTAAAAATGCAGCAAGCGAGCTGCCTTTCCTAGTGCTGCTGCGCCCAGACCAGCCTGCGGGGCCGTCGCTCCTACACTGCCYGCCCAGGAGCTCCCCCCTTCACGTAAGGAGATAAGCTAGGGAAGTCCTCGGGACTCCTTGACCCAATCTCAAACTTTGTGTTCTGGCCCCAACTCCAGGAATGAAAGGTTTTCATTTATAAATGTTTTTATATGGTGTTTTCCAAAGTAACAAAATGAAGTGATTTATTCCCGCTGTCTTCCCATAAAAAGCAACAGCTAAATAACACTCATAGGCATAACTAAGAAATCCTATTCACTATATCAAGAATTTAAAAGACATACGGATTGATCCTAATAAATAAATACAGACTTGAATTATCATAAAGCAGGATTAAACTTCCTGTTCCAATGCCTTTTCTGAACACCCTATTTATGAAGAATACAGATACCCATGTTTAGGACTGAGAGGTAAGTTTATCCTCATGAAGAAAAAACAYGATTTCATGTTTGAAAGCTTAGCTAGCTATGAAGTAATAAATCAGCATTTTTTCCAAAGCATTCTGGTATCTGAAGAAAGCCTCCTCTGATGGAAGTAGTGAAGATTAACCTTCTTAGCATTGTCCAATTTTCATCGCTTYTAACAGTTTCTAATTACCAGCCCTAAGACATTAAGACTACACTCAGTTTGGAAGAAGAATCAGGAAACAGATGACTTTGCATTAACAAGGACTATTTGTATACTGTAAAGAGTTTTATACGTTCCACTTGAAAAATGCAGTCGCTTCCCTATTCTGAAGGCTAATGGCACTCAAAGTGAATCAGTCAATAAACCAGCAAGAATGTTCTTCGGGTTTTAGSAGGATTAATCTAGTTATGTTAGCTAGAAAGATTTGTTAAAGAAAAAAAGCCCTAGTTTGATAGTTTATTTCATCTAAATTAAATGATGAATGAAACCTAAAATCCTCCATGGAAGACCAGGTCTTGAAGAGAAAAACATCTTGGCCTAAGTCTAAGTGCAAGCTACACTCCTCTAAAATACGGTGCATTTAACTCTGAGAACCATTGTTACATTTACCCTGTAGCAAGCAAAGTCTGACCTGAAAAAGTTAGGCTTTGAACTTAGGGAGCAGAACATGATCGGTATGAATAACAATAGTTTTAGCTTTTAGATTGAGTAGCTGTCAGTTTTGAATTAAGTCAAGTGTTACCAGAAATTAAGCCTATGACACTTCTCAGAGGTGGGATGTCAAGACTGTATCACTTTCAATCACCAGATAGCTGATTTTTTCCCATTTGCCGCTGCCAGATGAGATGAGAGTCAAACAGTAGTGATGGCAACTGTGCTTCTGGGAATGATACCGAGAGGATTATTAACTACCCCAGCGTTCTTCTGGGGCAGTGACAGACATGCAGATTTACCTTATGGTTAGCTGGAAGTTAATAAATGATTGACTCAAGAGGTCTTCTAGTATCATAAAGAATTAGAGTCCAACTCCTCAGTTGCTGTAAATGGCTGACATGCCGTTTGGAACGCCAGCAGGTGGGACTCTAGCCCTACTTACCTAAAGAAATAAAAGGCAACGAAAAAAAAATTACATCTTAAAACATATAATCTGTATTTTGTATCTAACTAGGATGTATAACTTTTTACTAAAACTATTCATTTTACTTCATCCTGTTAAAAACAGTTATTTAATTAAAAGCTGCAGGCAATGAGAAATACCTTCTCATAAAGTGATTTGAAGGGGGAAAAAAGCCCTTCAGCTAACGATATGCCCCTGAACTTTATTTTTGGAAGTTCTGTTCCTATAATTATGTTCTATCTCACAGTAAATTCAAAGGCAGAAGATCTTTTTTTTTTCCACTTTTTTCCAGGTGTTGAACAGTTTATTAGATATGATGAAYGCTGCTGTCATTTTGTTCTTTCTTTTTTGGAGAAGTGGGGTTTSGGTGGGGGTCTTTGTCTTAGGAGAGGTCTGTGCATAAACTTACGCTGTTGTTAACATATACTACAATAAACGAGAGTCCTCCTTAGTTCTGTCAAAATTACTGGTTCAGACTCTCAATCTTTTAATAATTAGACATCGCAGCACTTAACATTAACAGCTTCTGTCTGAAAGATACACCATCAGGAAAAAAATCAGGGTGACTCAGCAGGGTGACTCAAGAAAATAATTCAACTTGCTGGAGGAATTGCCACTTATTAAAGCAGACTGTCTTATCAAATGACATCTCCAGCAGTTCAACAGTGAACACAACTCACGTTTGATCTTTGTGTTCCAAGTGACCCGAAGAGAAATGTTGCACGCTTGGTGGGGTATCTTCTACTTAGGTAACCTGAAATACGTGCAATAAACTGCAGAATTTTGGAACTTTTTGGTAAATATGATAAAAATACAGTTTGGTATCAAATGCTTGTACTAAAGGCTTTATATAGGTCATCCTTGGTGCTCTGAAGAAGATTAAGGTCTCTGTTCTTCAGAATATTAACCTTGTTCCTGTGAACATTTGCACTAACTGCAAGTCAGTGACAGTTCTTCTAGTAACTCTGGCGGGTGTTAAATCAGTATCTTTTTTAGGTTATTTTTATCTTTCTCAATGTATTAAAATTCTGCAACTTAGTCTAGTTCTATTCTGTTCAGCCTCAAAGGGAAGACTAGAGATTGCTSTATCCCAAAATAGCCTACAGCTGCAGGTAGGACATACTGCCGGGAATTCAGTGGAGGGACGCAAAATTTATAGAAATATTGCATGGGATTTATAGTTCACTTAGCTTCAAGGAATAACATTCTGCTTCCTTTGAAAAGTAATTCCACTGGTTTCCTTTGCTATTGGAAGACATGRAAGTGTAGCAACAGAAAAATCTGATGTTACAAGTTTTCAGTGYTTCCTCAGTGCATCAGAATTTTATGTTATTTGCTTGTCAAGTTTAAAATTTATTATCACTAAAAAAGTATTACAATGTATTAATATTGTATTTCATTATATTTGAAATGAAACATAACACCATATCCTCAGAAGGGATAATCTTAAAAATAGAACAGAATTTTTTAATGAAAGTATAAATAAATTATAGGTGAGGTCAATACAAAACTTTAGTCTGTTATCCTTCTACATATATCAAGATTTCACGTGTGTGCATGCATGTATAGACACAAATATATACMCAAACTATGCAGCAATTGAACACATATTTATCTTTAAAGTTCTGAATTAGTCCCATTGCTCTTTTGGTTTGTTTGAAGGTTGTTTACAGAAGCTTAAATACATTTTAAGGTTTGGTGAGCCGAGGATATATACTTAGCAGCAACAGGTAGAAAAAAATACTGGTATAATGTGCTTCCCTGYCTTCTTAGTACAGTTACATACTTTGTTTATTTTATATTTTTATAGTAAAAACACAAATATATTTTATATTAATCCCTCTTGGTATAAATAAAAATATTCTGAGCTATTCTGAAACTTGGCATATAGCATTTCTGAATCAGAATCTAACTGGAAATATCAAATCAGCATTTTTAAGCTATTTTTTCAGGGAGAAAAAAAGAAGGCATATCCAATCAACTTTTTCATCTTTTCCAAACCAAATAAATATAATCCTGATTTTTTAACAAACATYTATCTGATATTTTCAAATCTTGAGTTTAAATTCTCACTAGTAAGATCCTCGCCCCTCAATTGATTACATGCTTAAATTTACACACAATGAGTTGGTTTATTAGCACCCACAGGATGACACAGAGCGCCCGTCGCTAAGCCTGTACATAAGGGTCTACAGGACCGGGGCTTTGAACTGCATCTCCTTAGAGCAGGGATCCCATCCCATGTGGTTTTGGCTTAGGCCATATTTAGCAGGGATGTTATTTAAACTGGGAATGAACAGTGAGGCGGCAAACTTTGCTCAGGTTGGTACGTTCTTGGTAGAAAGGGGAGAGCTGATTGTGAAGAACTGCAGACAGTGAATGACTGGCCAAAAAAATCGCAGATTAAATTCAGTGCAGATACATGTGCAGTGATGATGCACATGGAGAAAAAAAAAAATTAACTTCACAAATAAAGGTTCTGAGCTGCCTGTTACTATTCAAGGACAAGTGTTGGGTTATGATGAAACTGAATAGACTATTAGGAACCTCTGTGAAGGAATGGGGAACAAAAYGGGAAAAAATATTACTGTTATCAACAAAACCAACACACGTTTATATGAAACCATTTCTCTGCAAGAAATGAAGCACGGAAAATGCTCGAAATGAAGCAAGGCTGGAAAAGAAATGGCTAAGGGTGTTTTCTGGAAATTTCTACAGAACAATGAGTGTCACCAAAAGATGAATAGGGAATGACTGCTTACTACCCCTCCCGATAATGAACGGAAATGCTGGAATGAAACTAGCCAAGAGCAAGTTCAAAGCCAGCAGCGGTACTTCCCGCAACGCACTGAAGACCTTCAGCACAGGACATTTAGGACGATGGAATTTTTCACAAATCCGAAGCCCTAGGTGTAAAACACATCAAGCCACTAAATTCAGGATGGCAAAGAAACGTGTGGCTCGGGAGGTACCTATGTCACCAGKTTCTGGGCGCTTGGAGAGTCCCCTGGGGAAAGGCCGCTCTGGGGTTGCCCTGCCCTCGAGCTGCTCTCCAGACACCCGCCGCCAGCTGCCAGACCTAGGCCCTGCTTTGCCTTAGKACGTGCTTTTATATTCTTATGGTATTAATCGGCACCCAGATGTACACGTAAGCTGTCCAAAGTTACGTACCGAGTTTCTTGATCTCAGATCTAGAGCTTTTTATACCAGTATCTCCCCTTGAAAAGTTACTAACATYCTTTGCATTTCTTCCTTAATGACTGCTCACGCCTTACTCTGTCAAGTGCMAGGAACTCCCTTATATAGTCGCTCTAGATACACATGAAGTAGCCTTCAAATATTACAAAGCAAAATTTACTGCTCTTAATGTCTTTATAAATGGATAGAGAAGAGCTAAAACAGCTGCTGGAGGAAATAATTTCCACCTGCTCGTGTCCAAGGTGAACCCCTCACGCCTCACCGCTTTCCCACACGTTATCTTTAAACCCGACTGCATTTGTGCTCTGCAGGCACCACACCCGCTTCCCCGCTGCTGAGGCTCTCGGCGCTGCCGGGCCTGCTGCTGAGAGGGGCCTTCCACCCCTCCCCTCAGCCGGCCCAGGAGCTGCCAGAGCCGGCTGACGGGAGGCCGAGGGGCCGCGGCAAGGGCCGCGCCTCCTCAGGCGACCACCGGCCGCGCACGCGCACCCCCGCCCTCCCGCCACCGCCACGTGACCCGCAGCGCCGCGCGCACCGGCGCCCTCGCCCCGCCCCGGCGCGGCTGCGCGTGGCGGGGCGGGGCAACCGGAAGCCGCAGCCGCGGCAGCACCGAGTGAGGGGGCGAGCGGCGGCCGCAGCGTCCCGCCCGCTCCGCTGCCCTCCGCCGGGCCGGCCGGGGAGCCGGGGAGCCGCCCGCCGCCATGTCCAACATGGAGAGTATCCTCGGGGCGCGGGTACCGCGGCCGGTCGCTGTTGGCGCACCGGGGCTGGMGGTGCGGGAGGCGGCGGCCCTCAGGGGGCTGGGGGGAGGCCCTGGCGCGGCGGTGGGCCCGGTGCGGAGCGGAGAGCCGGCGCTTCCGGGGCCGGTGCCTGCTGTGGGGCGGCGTGCGAGGCCTCTCCGCCCGGGGAGGAGCCCCCGGGACGCGGCAGGGTGCGGTGGGAAGCAGGAAGCGGCGGTCGCTGGGGGCGCGGGGCGGCCCCGGGGGGGACGGGGGCCTGGCTTCGGAGGGCCTTTTCCCGGAGTAGGAGGGTTTGCGTTGTGCGTGGCGCTGGCAGGAGCTGCGCTTTCCGGCGGTGGGCATGGCCCTCCGTGCCTGGATGGAGAAGGGAGTGGGAAGTTTCTCTCTCCAGGGCAGGATCAGCCGACCGCAGCTGGGGGGCCGGGGGAGGGAAGGCRGGGGCACCTCTCCCGGGGCTGCAGCGCACGGAGGGGCGGCCCACTCCCTGGGGCAGAAAATAGCGATTTTCGGTGTAGAGTAGCGCAAATTGTGCACCGGGGACGTCTGACGTGCCATACATCCAGTCTATACGTACGTGTATAGGCTGGGGTGATGTCAGGGAGGCTCGCTCGCCAGCCGGCCCCCCAAACAGCGACTGCTGTCCGCTGAGCAAACCCGCCTGTCTTCCTTGGCGTGGAAAAGAAGTTACGCGCGGGGAAAACCCTTAAGGGCAAATTTAAACTTTCTTGCTGTATGAAACTACCTTAACGCAGAGGGGCAAAAAAAGCCTCGGAGGTGACGGAGGTCTCGGTGTGGTTGGGGTGCGCTGGCAGCGCTCGGTGTTGCCGGGTGTTGTGGCAGGGAGTGACGGGAGTGCTGGAGCGGGTGACTCTGAGTCACGGTTCATGGTGGAAGTTCAGTTTCCCTTGGGTTATGGCACATGGAGAAAGGCACTTGGAGGGAGGAGCGAGTATGTGCTCGTCATGGGGTGGAAGAGCTGTGGAGGTGGCAGGGTGAGCTRTTTTCATGTCGAAAGTAAATGCCCCAAGTGAGTAACTGAGGAAGTTATTTCAAAATAAACTGCTCAGAAACGCTGTTTCAGTGTAATCGGTGTAAATAGGTGATGTCATGTTTTACCTGGTTGTTCTGATCTCTGACCTGAAGTGTACTTGAATGAGCAACTTAAAGGTATTTTCCTGTTTGGTAAATGCTGATCTGTGGCTCAGTGCAGTACACTTATTGCTGCTGAAAGGGATGGTGACCTAGGTTTTAAAGCAAAGCAGTATAAATACAAGCAGCAATTTTAGTGTTACTGGTAGCTACCTTAATAGATATTCTAGATGTATAGGCACAGCTGTTACCTTTTTGTAGCCTGCTTGTGATGTTTATAGGATGGGATAACTAATACATCAACAAACTTCCTAATGTCTTCAGGTTGCTGTCAGAGCTCTAAGATGCATGGCTGGACTTTAAAAGAAAAAAAACAGTTCTGGAATAATTTATATACTTGAAACATTAATGAAACCTCAAGTACCTCGTAATGTTTAGCTTTATGTGCTTCCACTTAACTGTTAAGCATCTTACTATTTGCTGCATCTTCCTCTTGGGATATCAAAAGGTGGCATGAAAGAAGCCTATAAAGCTTTGTACTTCCATTTTGTTTGAGAGAGACTGATATTATTTGGAAGCTTTCACCAACAGTATTTTAAGAGTATGTTTTTTTAATTGTTATTTTTACAGCACATACTTTATTCTCTGTCAGTAACAGTTTAATGCAATCATTCTAAGTCACTATGAAGGCTTGTYCTACTGTATTCTTAGAGCTTGCAGCTTAAGCAGGACTTGAACTTTTTAAAAAGAAAAGTTTCTTTTGCTGACTTAAGTATTCTTTCCCCAAMAGTCAGATGACAGAGCTGTCGGGGACCCCAGAATCGCTCACATGACCCAGGCTGGGGGGCTGCTCTGTAAAGGAGCTGCATGAGCAATTTAAACCCGAGCTCTCGTGCTGTGGCTTGGAAGGGCAGCCCTGCCTCCTGCTTYGTACCTGGGCAGGGTCAGCCAAGCCAGTTTGCTGTTACATTAATTTGTCTGTTGTTCCTCAGTGGCTTGTTTTTCAGCTGGGAAGGTTCCAGGCAGGCCAGTAAACCGCACTTCCATTTCACTGAGAGTCAAGGACTCTGGGCGTGTGAGTGAAAGTAGCTGGAGAGTAAGACTTTCAGTTCCTCTTGGGGGAGGTTTGGTGTGTTGTATTTATCAGTCTGAAGTAGGTTTGATGTTAAACGGAGCCAGTTTGGGATCTGAACTTCTTTTTTATGGCCTTACAWTTTAGAAGCCAGATGATAAGTGGCATTATAATTGTAAAGCAGCTTGGTAGGTCTCCTTATTGTGTGAATTTTAAGGGCTTACTTAAATAGCATTTTCCGAGTTTTAATATCACTAACGGGGAAGCGCAGTATACGCTAGGTTTGGTAGCACTTCAAACAGGAGAGCAAAATACTACAATGAAAGGATTGATCCTGTCCTTGAACCCTTAACTTGCGCTGCAGAACACCTGTTCAATTTGAAGTTTGCTGCAAAGGAACTCAACAGGAACTCAAAAAAATGTGACAAAGAAGAAAAGGCTGAGAAAGCTAAAATTAAGAAGGTAAGCAGTGCGTCTGAAACAAGCTCTTTAGATCTGTTGTTTACATATTATAGTAGGAAAATATCTGGGCTTTTTACCATTTTCCTGGTATGCATGCTAATACTATTGTGATAGATGATTGTGATTTAAAGTACATAACTATAGCTCTTCCCATACTTATTAGTAAATGTGAGGATACATTCTTGTGTATCCTCTTGTCCAGCTTGAGGCATTTGCTTCCTGAGAAAATTGTCTTGTATGTATTTTGTTACAGACTTGTTCTCAAAGTTAAAAATATTTAATCTTAATGTTTATCATCTTGTATTAAAAGGGCTTATGAAGAGGAACTTTAAAATAGTTTTTAAGTCCTTGAAGTAGTAAAGAGAGAGACTAAATTTATTTGACTGGATTTTTGTCCACGAAATACAACCATACCAACTGTATCTGTGTTTGGGTCTTGATGCTGAAAACGTTTTTAGGAATGAGAAAACTATGTTTCTGTAGYTCTGTAAAACCTCCTACTTGAAGTGGATGCTAGACACCTTCCTTGGAAAGAAGTTAGGGATTCACATCTTGAAAAAGTTTGAGAAATACTGGGGGGGGAGAGAGGATTTTATTTTCTCTTTTAATAGAAAAGATATTGTGATGAATTGATGCTTATTTCAAAAAYGAAATAGGCGATTCAGAAATCATGTTTACAAGAGCAGGGAATGTTAAAATGCCTTTTTTTTTTTTCTTTTCGTTTTTCAACAGGCAATTCAGAAGGGTAACATGGAAGTCGCACGAATACATGCAGAAAATGCAATCCGCCAGAAGAATCAAGCCATCAATTTCTTGCGCATGAGTGCCAGGGTAGATGCTGTAGCAGCAAGGGTTCAGACTGCAGTGACAATGGGCAAGGTAAGTCTGTTTTCACATACCTGTTGCAAGGATGAGACCTCTGATCTTCTTAGAAGTGACTTCATTCTATCTATAATGAGCTGAAAAGTTTCAGTTTTGGTTTCGGATCTAGCCAATAGTAAACCAGGTACTGGAATCCCCCTGGCAGCTGCTCTTTAGAAGTGGATTGCTATCCACTATGTTTCGGAGCTGATAACTTCAGTTAGCTGCTACTGTTCCTGCTCCTAAGGATGCAGTGTGTTTTGCTGGTTAYGCTGTTAAGATTATTTTGCAAAGATATTGCTCCACTTCCAAACACATAAAGTCATGATGTAGGACATGTGATTCCAGAAACCTTTTTTAGCTCTACTGTACTGCTCTTCAGCCAGAGAGTTTAYTCTGCCATGTGATCTGTATACCAAATATATCCCTTAACTTTTGAGAGCTCTCGAGACCCACAAAAGTTAAGGCCATATACATCTCAGTTTTTAGTGAGTTTCAGCTCAGAACACATGTTTCAAGTGGTTGAATTAATTTATAGAATTTGAAATGSTGGAAGCTATAAAAAAAAGTGGTGTTCTAGATGGCAATAGTGTGTGCCCTGCTATTTGATACTGTAGAAACTCTGTGGATAGAGGTAAGAGAGCTTGGTGAGAAACTACTCATTTTTCTTTCTTTGTAATAATTTCCTTTACCTCATTTCAGGTAACRAAGTCGATGGCAGGGGTAGTTAAGTCTATGGATGCCACGCTGAAGAGCATGAACTTGGAAAAGGTAAATAGACGTACTTTTCTTGGAGGTGCACATCAAAAGCAGAAAGGGCARTGGAGACACGTTTTAAAAAGGGAAATTCCAATCAGGTTGGTAGATCCTGGAACAGGTTGCCCAATGTGGTTGTAAAGTCCTCATAAATGGAGRTGCTCAGAACTTGACTGGAGAGGGCCCTGGCCAGCCTGCTTGGACGGCAGTGTTAGGTCAGCTTCAGAGTTGGTGCTGGGAAGGGGACAAGCTTCTGATCTCCAGAAGCTGCTTGCAGCCTTCATTGTAGTATGAGTCTGTTTTTGCCAGTTCAGATATATTTCTCTTCCGTTATTTGCGGGTCATTGATTTGATTCATATTTTTAATAGATMTCTGCACTAATGGATAAATTTGAGCATCAGTTTGAAACACTGGATGTTCAGACACAACAGATGGAAGACACAATGAGCAACACTACTACACTAACAACACCACAAGTAAGAATAGTAATTTTTTTTTTTAAAAGAGGTGATCTTAAATTACATGTCTAAACCGTGTGGAAATGTCTGATTCTCTTCTTTCTACCTACTTKGAGACATAGCAGCAACTGGAGCCTTTTCACTTTTGCTTTGTGCTTCTTTGTGATGAAGAGACTATTTCAAATTGCAGTCACAAGTGCAGAGGATCACGTATATGTATTKTAGTCCATTTCACTCTTAAAGCAGGCTTTATTTTATATCTTGAAAACTTTAACCCTTCTACTGAATAAGCGGCATTTTGATGAGTTCTTAATGAACTTCTGAACCAGAAGCCATTGCAGTGTCAAAGCAGAATATGCTGTGAGAAAATCAATAGTTCTAAGTCACTGATATTAAMAAAATTATATTAGTCACCACCAAATTAGTAGTCCTATGTGCAATGGAAAGGTTGTTAATTACCTACTTTCAGTTTATGGGCAAGTGTTTACTAGAATAAATCCTTAAACAATGCTTGGCATAGTTAAGAATACCTAGCGCCTATCCCCTTGTGCTGTTCCACAAGGAGCTAAATGTGCTATTCCAACAGAAGTTTTGTCAGAGAGGGAAATTTATTGGAGATAGTGCTTTTTAAATAAAACAAACAACCCTAAACCCAAATCCAATACACCACATCTATTGGAGATGGGCTTCTTTCCATGTTGTGCAAAGCAGTATTTTAGTAGCTAATAATCAACACTTGAAATATTCAAGTATATGTTTGGGGTTTTTTACAGGTAAGTTTAATGCTTTAGAAGCATTATTTCAGAAGCTAGAGTTCAATTAATGGGAGTTTTAACAGGCTGAGCACCCCTACTTCTTGTTTTCGAGTTCMTACAGGGCCCTCTGGTGGTTAAGCACAAAAATGTTCTGTGAAAGACATTTACCTTTAAATCAGTTTCATTAAAGTAATTTCTGTTCTCTCAAGATTTAACAGAAGAGCTTGTCATAAACTACAATATGCAACAATCAATTTTTTTTTCTTTGCTTTAGAACCAAGTGGATATGCTTCTACAGGAAATGGCAGATGAAGCAGGGTAGGTAAAATTTTGAGTGACTATTTCTTGCTCAGTCCTGATTAAGCAGAAATTATTTAGCTATGGCTAGTTGTAATATATGGCTTGTCTTCTTGGTTGTGAGTCAAATTTACTGATTAAGTTGTCTAATTAGCTGGAGTACAGCGTTCACRGGATGCTGGTGGCCTCGTGCCACCTCTGTATTGCTCTGCCTGTCAGTTACTGTGCTCCTTCCTTTAGCCACGTATGCCTGACTTGGTGGGTTTTTGTTTTGTTCTCTCCTATTAGTCTTGATTTGAACATGGAACTACCTCAAGGACAGACAGGTTCTGTTGGTACAAGCGTTGCCTCAGCAGAACAGGTAAATGTTAGATTAAATTGAAATCAATGTTTCTAGAGAAATGTGATATGAGAGTTAACGCTTCACTCAGTCAAAACAGGCTTGCTAAATTGTAATTAGATTTTAGCTGTCCAAAAGAAATAGTGTGTAGTTAAAACAGTCCTGCAATCAAAATAATTTTAACAATGCATTTGTYTGCTTAGTAAATCCAGAAAGTTTGGGTGTTTCAGATGTATTTTTGCATAGTTATTTGATAGAGTTCCAAGCAGTTGACTGTCCTACGTACTCCAAATTTAATGAATCCAGCCATCTCCCATAGTGTACAAGAGGCCTTTGCGTTTTTCCCCTTTAATGTGTGAAAGGTCTTATGGGACTAGTGCAAAGAATTCCACATTTGCTCTAGACGGAGAGCTTAGAATTTCTTGTGCATGGGCAGATCCTGATGTCAAGGTTGCACAGATCTTTTGGTGAGTTGCTTTTCCCACTCTAGGGGAATATATTTGAGGGAATGGAAAGAGAACAGTTTATTTCTGTCATCCCGTCTTTCTGGAGAAGGCTTTAGGGAGCCAYATCTTAACTGAACAATGTTTGGGAAGCCCCAAGTATTCCACATTCTTTGAAAAATTCAGTTTCACCTTGTACCAGGCCCTCTRAAACAAACAGACCTACTGCTATCTCGCTGTGGCAGTTCAGTCGGACACCAGCCTTGGTCAGTCAAGGCTGCGTCCAAATAAGGATGCAGTTCTGTAAGAGCTGATGTGCACTTGCAAAGATGATACATTAAAAAAACCAAACCAAACCAAAACCAACCCTATCTCTGCTTGCTGTGTTCTGAAACTCCTTCCTAGGTATCTGCTGCTGGAGGTAAGATAGCTGCATGGACCTCTGGTCTCACCTGGTACAGCCRTTCTTGAGGTCTTAAGCAAATCTTGTTAAGACTTGTACATGAGAGAATTTCTTATCATCTGGACATGATGTTGCTTGACCATTGCAGAACTTTGCAAAAATTCATTTTYGTGTGACTGATAGCTGGTTTCTTTGTGTTTTACAATTCTGCAGGATGAGCTGTCACAGAGACTGGCCCGCCTACGTGATCAAGTTTAAGTTAAAGCTGCAGTTCTTTGTACATGCTTTCAAAATACCCTTTCTGTAACTAACCCTTCACTACACTAGAAAGGTGTATACAGTATGGCTTAGGTGTTTGGATATTTGTAATATAGGGTACTTCACTCCTAGCTTGCTGCTCTTTCTAAATACATTGAGTAACCCAAAAATATCAGCTCTCTAATGTCCTTTTCTGTACATTTTGAAGTTGATATATTTTTCGCAAGCTTTTTTCACAAAATCAAGCTGATATTCTAAGTCAGCTAGTAATGTTGGTACATTCTAGCTAAAAGAAAAGCAGAGTGTCATTGATATATATTTTAAATTATGAAGTGATTTTTTTAAATTATGAGAACTGTTTATGGTTGGAGAACTGATGTATTCAGTTCAGATGACTGTTGTAGATAACTTTCTTACACAGCCAAACTCCTGGAGCACGCAAAGGTGGACAGYGTGGACTTCATGGAAAATACACTTGTTAAAACAAATAAGTGGACTTCAGTCTGGGTTTTTTAGTCTTTTAAAGCTAGGGCGATTGTGCTGAAATTAGTTGTTCAGTTAAAGAATTAGTTACCAAAAGCTGTTTTCATATAATTGGGAACTTGTACAGTGTCATCACTTTAGTACAGGAGGAATAAAATATATTTTTCAACTCTTTGTCAGTTCTGTTGAATGTTGCAGCTCGCTAGTTGTTTAACGTCAAGTGCTGTAGCTTCTCCATTTTGCTTTCTTCTGAGTATCCCGGGGTGCAGCCAGGTATGCCACTCACCTCTCTTTCTACCAACGTAACATCTCGATCCTGTAAATAGGGAACTCGTGCTATCCATTTTTTTTAGGCTCAGGCTGAGGAGCCTTATAGGAGGTAACAAGCCTGCTTTTCTCCATTCCTTCTTACCCTGTCTTTGCTTTTAATCTCGTCACTTTTTTTATACGTAAGGGCAAGTCTTGTGATCACACTCCACACTTCAGTGTTCTTCCGTGTGCGAAAAGTACGGAAGTGCTCTTCCTCGGGTTCAGCTCCTCGCAGTCCTCGGGGAGTCAAGGTCCCAACCCTGTCTTCTCTGACCGGGGCACTCCCTGAGATCCACTTTTCCTCCTCTGCCCCTCGCAGCAGGTGAGTAGTAGGTGAGTAGTAGGTGAGTAGAATAGGCCAGCCCGGTCCCAGGGGCAGGCGGCTAGGCGTGCGCGTCCGTCTGTGGGATTGAGAACGGCTGCTTTAGTTCGTACGGTGTGGTACTGCTCTCTGCAGATAAAATAACATGATGTGTACCGTTGCAGTGGTATGGAGAAGCTAGTTTGTTTTAGTCATCCCTTTAGCCCCTTTATATTGCTGCACAGTAAGAGAGAATCTRCTGGCTGCTTTCGGTAGCTTCAAACTCTGGCTGCAGTTGTGAAGTAAAGAAATGGTTGTAAAAATCTGTAGCTGAGACTGTTTGTGATGTGTTGTGATAAACAGTGATGTTAAAATTCTCTTCCTGACTTTTTGGGCTTGTTTCTTTGTTCTATCTTTGTAGGGGTGAGGGAAGGTGTGAAGCACTAGACTTAGAATTAGTTGTTAATTCGCTGGTGTKCAGGATCACATGGGTTTTCCAGTGYTAGGGAAATATTTAAGAAAAAAAAATACTCTGCTTTTTTASCCAAGCAGGATTTTTTCAGTGAAAGCATGCATTTCAGAGCAGTTTCAAACTATATTTTGAATGTGTTATTYAAATCACTTTGAAGGTTTAGCAGGATGTTACATACTGAAGTATTCAAGGCTACTGTAAAAATAAGATATGGAAAATAAGATAGACAAAACAACCTGAAATGTTGTGGAATCGTGTATCTCATGCTGGCGGCCTAAACTAAAATGATTTGTCTAAAATGTGGTCTTTTCACTTGTTTACATTTATTTTCGATGCAGCTTTCTTTTGAGCATCTTGAATGTTCCTCCTGTAAGTAGGAGAAATTCGAMGATGTTTAAAAACCATGTACTCACATCTGTAGTCTCGGTACAATCCTTTCAAATTATTAATAAAATATGTTAGGAAAGGGACTAAATACTACTTTTTTGTTTTCCCCCTAGCTCCTGAAGAATATAACAAAAACATAATGGTAAATCTATGCAACCAGGTTACCCACAGCTGTGGTAACTGCTTGTGTCTGTGCCTTTGCCTTGCTGAACTTACTTTACTTTTTTGGTATTCAGTTACTTAYATCTCATGATAGGATTGGAAAGTTACTGTTGTGTAAGAAATGCACATCTGAGTTTACTTTGTGGTTGCTTGTTGATGGAGCTGTACCGTAAACTACTGAGGTTTTCAGTGTTTTATATTAGACAACTTCAGCTAGCTTGTCTGGCTTATTTTAGTGTTGAAGATTATGCTGCTTTTAGACTGTTCCTGGCCATTCTTAAACTCTGAAGGGGTAGACRGCAATTCTGAGATCCTGCGTATTTGATTTTCTGAGTACGTTGCCTTGCCGGCAAGGGCTTTGGAGGAATTTAAAAATAAAGGGAGATGAGACTGATTAGATTACTGCAAGGTAAATATTAAATAAGCTTATCTTACTGGCTAGGCACAGCCTGTTTCATAGTTTTGATCTTATCCCAGCCTTGCGAACCCCAGTACCAGAATAGATTTCCAGTATCCTTTTTTTTAAAGGGATTAACAAGTAAACATAAAGGCTTGATTGACATAATCAGTGTTACCTCTGCGGGACTATGGTGCAAAGAGGTGGGCAGGCTTAGCTGACCTGGGGAGGAAATACCTGTTTGAAACGATGCATTTTTGCCCTGCTGACTTCACTCSGAGAATTGCCGGGTATTTCAGCGGGGCCAGGGGTTTGTATCGGTTCCTTCTGCGTGTAGATCCCCTGCCCTCTCCTGGGGAAGGTGGTTTCTTTTCTCTTTAGAAGCACTTGTGTATGAGAGCTGGCCTTCACAAAGTTTTAACAGTTACGTTTTGAATGTGTATGTTTTTCTCAAGTCTTTTGGAAATGCTTGAACTGCAAGTTACTCTTAGAGCAATATTTGAGTTTCATATCCTTCCTCCGTTCAGGCTCTCCTCRAAACACTTGCTCTTTTCTGAACAACTCTGGCTCCTCACTCCTGCCTTGCTAATGTTTCTTGTAAGTTGACTGTATGTGTTTGTAGAAGTTCATTTCCTGTTAAATAAATTGTATGTGCTTTATGTACCTTATTACCAGATAATATTTTAATATTTATGCTTATGAGCAGACACATCTAAAGTGAAACATTGCTTGAAATGTTGCAAGATGGTTTTGCTCGACATTTTTTCCTTGGTTACTAAAACTGCTAGTGTGTGGTAGCATTAGTCTTCATTCATTTGAATTCCAAAACTGAAAGCCATGAAGAGCTTCAGATGAAAGGAGAGGGAAGGAAAGGAAGAACGAGAACTTCAACTTTCTTGATTGCAATGAGATAAAATGATCAAGTTGCCTTTGTGGAGATCCTCAGAGCCAAAAATAGTGAAATTTTGTTAAATATAGTCAGCAACTGTGTACAGAAATAAATTCTGAAGCTGGTGACACATATAGAGTAATTTTTGTAGCTCTGGTAGAGTTTGTTTTGAAAACTGCTTTACTTGTATGGGACAACTTGTAAATGTAACTGCAAGTGGTAAATAAAATTGTACAGACAAATTATTTCAGATGTGTTCCTAGGTTATATGGCTGTTTGCTGGCGGGGCTCAGTACATGGGTAAACAAGCAGATGTCGCAATGTCATCAGTATTTTCCTGTGAGAAGATAATCAGTAAATTAAATCTTTATGGAGGCAAAATAAGAAGGTAAAGTGGGTACTATTGAGAAAGATTTGGGGCAACAGTTTGGGGAGTAATTAAGATTAAGCATAACCACATAAAATATAATCTATTTAAAATTTTATGATTTTTGGTTTTAATGTTTAGTCTGGTATGGAGTGTATCCTTTGTGCTTWAACGTCTAAGAGGGTTTTCTGTCCTTACCATCTATAMCAAGGGGTCACGTGGAAMACTGGCAGAAGATGGTGTGGTTTTSAGTTTGTCCTCCCCAGAGCTAAAAACCTTCCATTTTTATTTTCCCCTTCCATTGTTGTTTGGGAGCCAGCAGAGGGAGCCTCAAGCTTTGTTTTTGCCTAGGTCCTACATAAATGATTATATTTCTGGAATTCTTAAAACAAAGGACTTTCAGAGTCATCACTAGCTGGTTTAAGGAACTCTCTCTCCTGTGGACCCTCTGTTCCTGGGCGGCATCGAAGCTCCGTAGGATGTGCCTGTGTCGGGGCTTTGGTCCTTGCCTAACCGCTGCTCAGCTGCACAAACCAACCTGGAAACGCGCTGCGCAGGGCCGGCAGCGGATCGGCGTCAACATCTTGGCGAAAGGCACTTCAAAACGTTTCTTTGCTGTCTTTAGGCATTCATTTGGGACTCRGAGATCTACTGTTAGGAGTGCGATAGTGAACAGCTTTGTGCTTAAAACTTGTTTTAAATTGTTTAATTTTTAAGTTCTCTTGGGTTTCTTTAGCTGTTGTGATGTTCTTTTTTTTTTGTCCTGTGATGATAATTCTGGGGAATTAAGGAAACACACACTGCATGCTGGTGGAAAATGTATTTTAATAGAAAATTTAATTTTCTCATTAGAGGTGTTGCCCACGTTGAGATTTGATTTGATGAAGTATTTACTTTGGTTTCAGGATTCTGTCTGTCCGTATAGTGCATTGCATTTTTTGCCTTTAGCATTAGCATTCATCTGTTGCAAAGGCCTGGTTTGAACTAAGGGCAGCACGCTGCTCGGTGCTCTTTTTTTTTTTTTTTTTTTTTTTTTTTTTTTTTTTTNTGAAATCCCAAGAAGGGTCAGTGGCCTTACTTGTATCGGAAGCAGCTCTCTTCATTACCATTCCAATAAAGGAAAAGACCGATGCGAACAATCTGTAACTAATTTCAAGTGCCAATTGAGCCTTTTTAACTTGGAAGAAGATGCAGTAAGTGAGTCTTACAGGCTTTCGCTTGACCTTTACTACTCCGTATTAAGAAAGTCATGCTGAATCAACCGTGATACACAGTTCAAGATAGAAAATCAATGGGCCGTAGGATCCCAGCTCTTTCCAGTTCCTTGGAAAGCTTTCCGATGTCTTCCGAGGGTGCCGGTTGCCGTGAGAAGCYGCCAGAACCAGACCCTCGCAGCAGAGAGGCTGCTTTCGGACTCTTCCCTAGGCAAGGGTGATTCCAGAGGATAAAAGTACTTAAGTATCACGTATTTCTAACCTACAAGATGGTTTACTGTTGCAACGACCTGTGCATATTGCTTAGGGTATTCTAAAMTTGCAATTCTGAGTGAAACAATCTTTTTTGCAAAAGTATAAAGCAATAAATGTTAACCTACCAACAAATGTATGTATCTGACAAGATAATAGCTTAATACAATTTCCCTACTATCTGATGCATAATTATTACAATCAATTTCTGTCAAAATGAGCTGTTAGGGATAGTAAAACATGTCAAAACTTCATTTAAAGACACTCAAAAAAGAGATATATTTTTTTTTAACTCTTTTTTTGCAAAGATTAATTTAACGTGATGCTGGAGTCTCTACACAAGATATTTCCCTTTGTTCTTATCGCAGGCAGGACTCTGTTTCTCTTGCTGCAAAATGAGTTAATATTGGAGCCATTAAGCTCTAYTTCTGTTGCTGGTGATTTTTCAGTTCCAGGTACCAGTATAAAGCCCCAACATTTGACTTGAAATGCGTAGGGGAAGCAGGCAGTCCCGTTCAGGGTGTTGTAAATTAGTTCCAGTCTCCGAGAGACTGCTGTAACTAATTGATATGACCTGGAAGTGGATAAAGTCCATAACAGTAAGATCAACTTTTCCTCTAGTAATTTGACAAATAGAACCTTTTTTTAAAGTCCCTTGTAGGCTACATACCCCATTTGTTCTTTTGTGATRGACACTGTTTCCGCATTGAAGTGATAATGATTTTCCAGATTTCTGCTGATTTGTGTAGCAGGTGCCTTAATTTATTAATGCCAGAAGAAGGGAGAGATTCAACAGCAACAACAAAAAAAAGATTCCTGGCAGCAACCGTATATCAAAGTCGTTGCTTATCCAGTTACGTTGCTGTAAGTATTTGACCCTCGCTTAAAAACTTGATATCTCTATACAAAATGTACACTTCTAACAACCTCTTCTGCRGAGATAATTCTAATTGTAAAGATAGCAGAAGTATCAATGTATATTAGTGGTAATTATCACGTTTAACAATGGCACTGCTTTTCATCCATATATTTAAAAAATACACTGTGTGGTGAAGATGAATACTTACCAAAYCCCGGGCTGTCTTGTGTACAGCATGTTTAAAGGGGCAAATATCGAATATCCTGGGTCTCTTTCAAATGTAATGCTTTTGTTGAAGCTTTACAACTTCAGTTAGCCTGCGGTTAGAGTATTAAATTGACCAGGTATTCCCAAGCTTTTTGTAAAGGTTTATGGTGACGTTTGGGAAATCTGGATGTTTTCTCAGGATACTATTTACCAAACCGCACAAGTATTCCTCCTCCTGCTTTTCAAAGACGTGGAGGAAGACCGGGGGTTTGCGGAGTCGCTGGATCTCATTTATTTTCTACAACCACACGGAAATTAGAAAATCTCGGTGTTTGTGTGGRGTTTGACTCTTGCAGAGTAAGTTGATGAAATGGGACCTGTGCAATGGTAGTTATTAGAAACTCTGCGTTTCAGTGCCTAGTTAATTTTGTAAGAATAATTCTAGGCAGTCACTGTRAGTAAATACATGCCGCTTTCTGTATGGGCAGCGATTTGGGGAGTTTCTTTGTGCACCCCTGCTCCCAGCCCCTTCCGCGCCTGCATCCCACCCATCCTCTCCCACCCCCGCGACCGACAAGTCTGTCGGGCTCCGCGATGGTCTCGCCGTGAATATAAACTCGCCAGCAGTGACTGGAGAGAGTCCAGTCTCCTATTTATTTGTGCTCTAGKGGGATGTGAACCTTGGTCTTCAAGGGTGAAAGGTTGAGGGATGTGTGTCTTGTTTACCTGTGCTTTTCAGATAATGTTTTCCTTTAATCTATTAAGCAGACGCACCATTTTGTCCCATGGCGTACAACGGGATCACTAACGATGCGCTTAATTACTACCAAACCACCTATGAGTGACTGATGCCAGCAGACGTGAAGAGTCAAAGCCCGGTTGTCAGCCTGGAGGAATTCAGCCAGGCTTCCCCCCCCCCCCATGTTTAATAGAAACATCTTTCCACAAGAGCTCTGCGATGTCTGCCGGATTTATACACAGCTTCGGGGATGGGGTAAAGGCGTATGGGATGGCTTTCGTATGAACTTTGATGGCTAAAGGGAAACTAGGTGTTTACAAGTAGGAATGAGGAGATCCCAAACCATCAATGGATTTGAAAATCCAAATCTGATTCTTTTGAAAGTTATTAAAAACAGACCAAAAACCTATAGATGCAGGGAGTTAATTCAACCATTGTAGCCACTGCTGCCTTTCAACACTTTTGAGGCTTTTTTCTTACTGAGGCTATTGCATTTAGACATTTGCATGTCATTGCATACCAAAGAAGGCATTTTGACTTAATTTTTGGCACTGCTGCAAAACTGCTGTATACATTAATCAGCCAAGGTATATGGCTCCGTCACATGCTGCGCCGGGCTGGTTCAGAGACACAATAGGATGGAGAAGATACAGCAACACAGCTGCTAAACATATTTACCATCGAACAGTTAGTCACACTTCTGGAGTTTTAATTGAATTACCTTTGACAGTGAACAGCAAACCTGGTGGGTGATCTACTAAATTTAACTGATGAATGGGCTCCCTAAAATCAATTAGCATCTAGGGCTGTGAGCATGGACACATCCTGTCGCTCTGCAGGGACCGGAGCGGGCTCGGAATGACAGCAGCAAATGTGAGACCAAGCGAAAGCATGCATCTCCTGCCGCTGCTGACCTCTGCTACCCACATGAAAGAAAAACAGGAGTCTAACAGGAGCTGAAAGAATCTGACAGTAAATCATTTAAGCTTTGTTTTGCAGAACTGATACAGGATGCTTCTAAACTGCTTGATTAATGCTGGGCAGTATATTAAAAGCAAGACGCGGCGGAGCACGAAGGCTACTGCCAAGTACCAGCTCTGCATCGCTGCAGCAAGCTGTAAGAAATACCATCTGGTCGCTTYATTATTTTTCAGATGTTCAAGGTAGCGGGTAGCCAAGAAGAATTAACCATCTTCTGTTCTTTTGCTACGGTGAATAGGGTCCTGTCTGTAGCCACAGAGAARCCCTCAGTCTTCTGGATGGTTGTTTGTTATCTGAATAATCAACTGATGGCAAAATGCGGGCTGGAGGTTCCTCTGACCTTTGCCTCGTCGCAACCCGACTCCATGCACCGTTCAGGCAGAGCATGTAATGAGGTACAGATGCGACAGATAGGATAATTAAATACACACAAATATTTGAGGGACTTTCAGGTTGTGACACACTGATGAAGGCAGAAAACTCTTGATTGGGGCTGCTGTCTTTGGGCTTGGGGGTGGGTGGAAAATGGGGAGGAAGAGGAGCAAACAGCGTGTGAGCCTTCCTTTCTTTCACCCTGTTTTGCCGGACGACCAGATAAGCGCTTCCTCRGGAATAAACCTGAGCAAACGCTTGATTTATTTGGTTTGAATATTGACATAAGTGAAGACTCAGTTTGGACTACACCACATGTGAATTTTATTTTTTTTTTTTTTATTGCTGAAATGAAAAGAAAATGTGCGTTCAACGACGCCCATACTGAAACCCGTCCAACAGCCCTTGCAGGCACTGGCATGGGAGACTGGGATTCAAAACCCCGCTTTCCCCAGGGGTTCCTCCCCGTATCCACCTTCCCAGGCCCTGGGTATCACCTTCTGAGATGTTCTGAAGTCGATGTAGGGCACAGTGGGGCTCTGCTTTCCTTCCCTTCATCAGTGGATAGCATGGAGACCTTTTTTTTTTTTTTTTTTTTTTTTAATCAAAATGGTGTTAAATAGTACTTTTCAAGGAAAAATTCTCAAGGGGGCTCTGCAGTGAGCGTGGCTCTCGYGCCCACCAGGCAGTACAGGTGGAGGTGCCTCCATGTAGTTGTTGCAGGTAAATAGGAGCGCTCAGCTGGTGCTACGTCCTCAGCCAAATCTTCATCTACTCACCCCACATTTCCCACAGGATCTGGGAGCCTGTCTAGCRTTGTTAGCTTTTTGCAGAGTCAAAGTCATCCCATCCCTCAAGGTAGACATCGCCGACACGTTGCTTGGGGAGGGACAAAGCCAACAGGTCTCACTTGATACCAAGAGAGACCATGGCTGTGCCATCAGGAGGACGCAGTTCTGGCTGAAGCTCGTCTTGGTCAGTCCCAGGTCGGCATGTCAGGGATACATCTCGCTGCAATTCCCGGCAGCCTCAGCCTGGTCTTAATGCAGGTTGGATTGAAGCCAGCTGGAGGGCTCCCATCAGCTCCGAACAGGCAAAMACTCATCTAACCCCCCGGAGTTGCGCAGGGAGAAGGCGCAGTGCCGTTCCCGCTGTGAATGAATGCGGGCACGGCCACCACGCTGACCTCCTACGGAGAAATAACTCCCAGCAGAGATGCTGGGGTGGGAAGCGATCTATCCTCACCTTGCACGGAGGCTCCTAATCTCGTGGGAGACATTTGACCGCAGTATCCCACAGCTATGGGTGCCTTCTGAGTCTCCACAGCTGAGCCGAAGGTCTCTTGTGAGACTTGGCGCATCTTACATCTGGCTGTAGTGCTGCGAGAAGAACGTGGAGTTTGGGCCAGAGSTGGAAAACCCTCAGCCAGGGGGATGAGAGGAGATGGGATGAAGCACCATCGCGCTGCTCAGGTGCAAGTCCTGGAGAAAGGCCAGGCTGGCTCCAAGTGTTTCATGACCGCTTTGCAAATCTAACATTCTTTTCCTTGTAAAGCACCGAAAAAAAGAGGGTGAGATCCAACGTGTGCTGACATGCTGGCCTGAAGTTCTACATAAATTACGTTGTCCGTAACACAAACATCTTTTTTAATTTCATTAATTTATAAACAAGTGGCTAGTGCCCGGGCAGAACTGCCCAGAAACTCCTGAGCTGCGTCTGCAGCGTTTTCTCTTCCCCTTGCTTTCCTCCTCTCCTCCCCTCGGAGGTTTCCCTCCGAGGCCTGGCTGCTGGGTCGGCTCCCGCGCAGCCCCGGACCACGCCGCGCTGACAGTTCGGCTTCAAACGCACCGTTTTGTGGCCCATCCAAGTATTCGGCTTCAAGACGAATAGATGGGAACACGGCTCCAAACACCCGGATCAATCCCCTCAATAAGATTTCATGCATTTTCAAATGGTATCCGTCTTGATTTGGAAAACAAAAAGCAAGGAAAAGGCAACAGCTAAAAACCTTCCCAGTGCACAAAGTGAGAAATGTGGCTTTAATTTAGACAACTAATCGCTTCCAGCTGAAGCAGCCATTAAAAACAGTTGAAGAATTACAATGTAAATAGATTAATGCAGACAAAGCAACATGTGCGCTATTCCATGTCTTCTTGTTACCTACAAAATACTTGGGCAGTGACACACTGTTAGTCTAAGCCACTTGTTAGGTTCTGTGCTAATCAGCTAAAATTAAATAAACATGACTGATAAAAATGACTGTTGTGTTTGAAAATTGATGCACCAACAGAATTTACTCCAGGAGATAATTACAGATGATTAAGTAACAAAGAAATAATTCCTACAGCGAAGGGGAAGAGCCCGTGGTGCGGGAAGGGGCACTTCTTCGYGTGCCCTCCCTTTCTCTTGGAGGGATGAGCCGACGCTGCAGGACGGTCTCTGGGTGGGCAGAAAGCCCGAAGGAGCCTCTCTACCCCGGGAGGCTCCAGTGACAGACTAAAAAAGGACTGGAAAATCAGTATTTTGCTGTTGGAAGAGCACATATCTAGATCGTACCTCTAGCATCCCCCTCTACCCACCCAAGGGATCAATCTCTTCATTCATATTTGTCATTTTAAATGCAAAGCATTGCATACAAGTGCTCACAGGTGAACCATGTAAGTGATAAATATGATATGTTTCTAAATAACAATGTTAATTTAAATAATAAAGCCAATTTCCTTTGTCATCAGAATGAGAGCAGATTAAGACTCGTCTTCTAAAATGGAAAATATTCTTCAGGTAGTCTTTTTTAAATATTCCTTCTTAAAGCGATTTATTATTAGAACGATAATATTGACTGGAAGCYTAAGAAAGGGAAATAAAAGAATAAATGTGGGGGGTTTTTTTGCATTTTTTTTCTTCTCCACAAGGCCTGTTGGTAGGAGCTTTGTGGTATTAGAGACATCCAAACGGCGGTCAGGCTGGCAGAGGTACATAAATGAAAGGCGTACACAAATGAAAATCCCATTTGCAAAGCATGGGATCGTAGTGATGAGAACAAAAAGGCCCTYGTTAGTCACAAGTGAACTTCATCATCACCTATACATACAAAAATACCAATTATTTGCTGTCCTAGGACCCTAATGCATATGTGAGGAGGAGAAAACCATTGTCTACTATCAGTTTTGCTGGTGTATTTAGAAATGCTAGCTGCAGTCCAAAGAGATTTCCGCAGGTCCCCAGCAGCTCGGGTGCTGCTGGCCCAGCCCCGTCGGAGGACCGAGCCCCTAATAGGTGCCAGGAGACTTCAACGGGACACGTGTTGAAATGCGGGTGTTGGCAGGAATTGTAAACCTGGAAACATCTTTGCTCCAGTGGGAGAAAGCGGCTCCTGCTGTCCTGGGTGCAGACGCCATGAAATAGGTTCTTTGTCACATTTTACTGTGATAAATGGAATATTTTGTTGCGAGGAGCCGTATTATTAAGCTGACTCCTCTGCAGGTCTTAACGCAGGCGTTTCTACATAACTTTTTCACGTATTTTCTTTAGCACACTCATATCCTTCAGCATCTCACCGAAACACATGTTCAAGTTGAGATTAACCCCTATGAAATGAAAATCGCTTGGGGTGTGGAGGGGGAAGTGGAATATTATTCTTTATCCTGAACTGAAATATTAGAAGCTGACTTCTGAATTATACTCCGGGTTAACCGAGCTATAATTGAGATTGAAATTGGTCCGCTATTTTTGGTACAGCCTGGAAAGCTCYGAGTCTTATTCCCATTTGTGCTGGTGGAAATCCCCACCCATCATCTCAAATTCTGCTCTGCCCGCACCTTCGGCGTGAGGAGTGCCTCCCTGGCTCCTTCCTCCCCGAAATAATGATAAATGACAGCTAGTCAAAATTCTAGCTGGCTGTTGCTCCTCGCCAAAGAGACGAGAGGCGGCGGCGAAGGGGATTCTCCCCCGAAAGCTGATTGACAGCCGGGGTCAGGGTGGGGGAAGCATTTGCTGGACCCTGTCAGATCATAGGGAGCTGCTGACAGCTCGCGCCGCAGTGCGCTTCCCTCGCCGGCGAGATTTATGCTGCCATTCGGAGGGTGCTAATTAAACCCCGTTTTGCTTAGAACAGCCTGGAAAAAAAMCCCACCCCAGAATGACAACGTGCTCTTTTAAATCTCAGCGTTTGTTCTGCAAGTGCTATCTAGAGATGGTTGGGTTTCCATGGRGGAACAAGTAGTGATGCTTCCTAACGCTTTGAAATATTAAATCAAAGTTGATGTGAGTTTGCATTCCTCAAGCCAGCGCCATATAGCAGCAAACAGAGTTTCTCAGCAGATGATTAGCAATCAGCTCGCAAAGCTGCTTATTGACGGGGCCAGGCGCTATCGGGACATGCCTGGTGTGGGATGGGTCTCCTGCAGCTCCTGGGCTGGCCGAGGCAGAGCCGTGCTACGAGGAGCTCTTGGTTTCTCGTCCAAGCGCAATTCGGAGAGTGCCAAAAGGACACAGACACCGTGCACGCCCTCCCGGCTCTTCCAGAGCTGCAGAAATCYCCCGGGAATATGCTCCACGGGTGTATTACAGCCAGTATGGTGCCTATATGCTGTGGTGGAAAGGACAGAGGAGGTACCCAAGCCAGATTAATCAGGGGATTAACGGTTAATGGGAGCTGCTGTCTTTGGGACTGCCCTGCCGTTAGCAGCAAGAATCAAACAAGAAGTTAATATTAAATGAATATCTCACAGCAGTCAAACTTGTTAATCTTCTACTAATTTGGTGCATTAAAAGCTGAAATAGTACGATATGTTGTGAAATGGCAATTTTACAGTGAAAAGGGGCAGAGCACGCCGGGCAGCCAAAATAAGCTCAGTGCACCGGTGGCACCGAGCCACCAGCCCCCTCCGTGACYGGCCGCCTCCGAACGGAGAGCGCCGCGCTCCCGCCCTCGCCTCCGACCCTGGGGAGAAAGGAAGAGCTGAGAGCACTGGGAAAAAGCCCTTTACTGCTTCAGTCCTGGACGCTTCTCTTAAAGGTATTGGGCTTTTGGCCGTATCCTGGCCAGGCTGCAAGTGGAAACCCTCAGCCGTGCCCCGGGCAGCTCTGCCTTCACCCTCCCCTCCCAGAAACCAAGGCAGGGTTTCTTCCAAACCCGCTCCAGGTGATTTGTACTTCCATGGTGAAGGCAGTGCCGATATCACTGTGGTTTAGCTCAGTTCTGCTTGCGCTGGTCTTAATTTTGGGCAGTGCTGACCATCCGCAGCCCAGGAGCAGCTGTGGGGTGACACTTGCAAGGTGGGATGTCACCTCGGCCCGTGGGAGCTGTCACCCATCCACGCTTGCGAGTGCGACGGAAAAAAAAAAAATCACGGAGAGGTGGGGAGGAAGGTGGTCCGGCTCCTGCCTTTTGCTACAATCCGTCAGCAGCAAAATGGTTCAAAGCCAAGCCAAAAGGAGACAAAAAGGTAACGAGGTGGTGTGGGATTTCCCGGAGGAGCCCGGGGCTGGYCGCTGCTCCCCGGCGAGCTCCTTGGTTTGCAAAGCAAAATACAAAGTGAGATTAAAAAAACAAAATGAATGGGGGGGAAAAAAAAAAAAAAAAAGGAAAAAAGGCAAATGGTCTGTGATAACCCGGATCTCATTGTTAAATGTTATCGGTGTCTACAGGTTACTGGAAAAACAAAGGGGCCAGATGGCAGCCCCTCGCCGGAGCAGGGCTGTTTGCCGAGGGCTGCGGGCAGCGGCGRCCCCGGAGGGGGCAAAATTCCTCCTTAAATCTCAATTCCAGATTTGGGAGCTCCCCACGAAGGTGCCCTGGCAGCTTGACGGCCGCTCCCGGCCTCCGCGCGGAGTGACGGGGCGAGGAAGCCACTTCGGTGCCCCCGGCTTTCTCTGTTTTGTGCTTTTGWTGCTATTTTTCTGATTTTTTTTTTAAACTAAAATTGCTCATGTGAGTGCTGGAAGCCAAAGGGAGGTAAGGCCTGAGCTGGCCCCGGCTGCCTTTSGCAGTCCTTGCTCTCACCTTGATGGTTGAGGTTGGTTCAACTATTATTTTTCTTGCAAAATGCCTCAAAATCCACAGTGGTAAAACACATAAATCAGAGAAATACTTATCTCTGGGTTCCTGTGTCACAGAAGCTAAAAATCCTCTATGAAAAATCAACGCTGTGAGCTAAAATCTATGAACTTTAACTGCATTTCTAAACCAAAGAAAACTTTCTCTTGCTTTAACCCTCTGAACAAACGTATCAATTTTATCTTTGATTTGCTAGAACTGTGGATAATTATCTTTTAATACAATCAGTGCAAAACAGTATCTTAATAATGAATTGCTTCCGCTGTTTCAGTGAAGAGGCGTGTTGGTGTGGGGGGGTCAGGGTGCGGGGGGGAGGGAAGGGGGACACAGGGCTGGAAACAAAAATGCGCTGAATTGACAGATAATAAATATTAACCAATTAATGAAACGGTTGATGGGTTTAGTCATGTCAGTGAAGGCTGTTAACGAAGCGGTGACGCTGTTGTGAAAGCCAAGCTGGCAGGCAGAGCWGACCTGGTCCTAGAGAAGATGTCAGATTGGGTTTTTTCCCATCATCTCAGAGGGAAACAGCGCTCAGTGCGTCGTGCGCGAACCGAAACGCTACCAAGGACGCTGAAGTGCTTTTTACATCCTAACTGTAAAATATCGGAGCCCAGGACCCGCATCCCAGCACGGGGCAGGGGAGGGCAGCGAGGGTGGGCACCCACCGCCGGGACGGGGTGGTGGCCTCCAGGAGCGGCAACGGSGCGACAACCGCATCGGTTGGCAACACGCACAAATTAAGCGCATCCCATTTCTTAACACTTCTGATGCACTAAGACCGTGCTCAGGCCGCGCCACGGGGGGACGCAGGGAATAAATTACCAAATTGCGGCTCTGCCTCCCCCGTTTCCCCCCCGGCTTCGCCCCGAGGGCTCTCTGCCCCCCGAAGATCGCCTCGCGCAGCCCCGGCATTTCCCGGCGCAGCCGCCCGAGCGGCGGGGGGAGAGGTATCCCCTTGCAAGGAAAACACGGGGCAGGTGCACGTGTGGGGAACAGAGCCCTTCGGAATTAACAACCCGAAAGAATTCGATTTAGCTCAATTTATCGATCGGTGCAAACAAGCAAAAAGTATGTTGGGTTGAGATGATTAAATGCGATGGGGTCTACCRAAGGCATGACCGAGGAATTAATATGCAGCTTATAAACACGCTGCGGGGAAAAGTCAAGGGGAAGCAAACAAGACCCAAAATAGATTTCTCTCCAAATGTCCCGTGAAGCCAAGGAATCCGCCGATATAAACACAGGAATTGAAACTGGCCACATGAAACAAAGCTCCGCTTTCAGTGGCACCTGGGGATGGCGAGATGGAAGTAATTCCTCTTTAATGAAGATATTGTTATGTGTTTGAGGCTTTCGGCAGAGCAGCAATCTCCGCTGCCTGGGAAAAGAGGGGATTAAGTTACAGCCCGGCTCCGCTGGAGGAGAAACCCCCTGTTTTAAGCAAAACCTTAGCTTGCATTATCTGTTTAATGTGTTGCATGCCATTTGCGGCATAAACATTTCCAGTTCATTTTAATTTCATATCGTAGGAGAATAATAAAGACAGCGGGGTTATTGGTCGCAGCTGCGTGAATGTGGCAAATGTAACTTGAAGAATTATTCTGTCAAAGAGACAGAGCCAGATCTTATTGTTTTTTCCCTTACAGTCTTGCCAGCAGTTAAATAGGGGATTTTATTAAAAATATTCATGTAATTAAAATCTATAGTCTTGAAAGCCTTTATAGGAACTGGAGTTAAACCAAAATAGCACATTTACATTCAGATGTTGTAGGTTTGTAACAATATGACGCTGCCTTCGGTTTATAAAGCAAAAAAAAGAGTTTTTTTTAACTTAAGTCTTACGTTTCAAAATTTAGGTAGCTTTGAAACGTGCGGTGATTGATGTAGCTTAAAAGGACAACCTTTCTAGGAAGCATTAGATTTGGTTATAGAAATTCATTACAGTTATGRTCTGGGGGACTGGTGCGTCCTCAGAGGGAGAAATGAGTTTTATTCAGCACACGTGTAGTTTTAACAACCAATACCCGGGTTTTCAGCCCTTGTCCATCAGCGTGATGGATCGTCCTTCCCTTCTCTCACTTCCCAAACCCCAACCCCGGCTGGAACGGAGCATTTTCCCAAAGTGAAGGAAATACCCCTGGTGAAAAGCAGACCCAACAGCCACCCAGAGCCGTTTCTTTTTTCTGCTTTTTTTYCTCTTCTTCTTTTTCTCGAAGCTTTGTCCAGTAATAAACAACTGTTTCAATCTGCTGCGCTGATCAAAAGAAATGTTTTAATCAGTCCCAGGCAAAATATCATGCTATTATGTTATCACTGGAGCAAATCATCAAAAATACAAAACAAAAATATTGGTTTAATACGCTCCAGATCAGGAATGTCTTGAAGAAACTTGCCTTCCTCACAGGTGTGTCCTATTTTAAGAAAAAAAAAAAGAGGAATTAAAGCGCGGGGGCTGGCGCTGGGGGGAGCGTGGCYGTCAGGGCAGAAACACCGAGATCAGAACTGACCGAGCCCAATTACTGCAAATAAACCGCTCAAAACGCTTTCCCCTACCCCAAGGATGTTTTGATTAATTTTTTTTAAACTGACAAATTATCTCATCTGCGTTTTCACCTGCTGCGAAGCAAATCCACGAGGAGGGCTGCGGGGACACCGACCCGGTCCCTGCTACCTCCAAACCATGGCTCTGGCTGGTGAGGGATGCATCCCCAAGGAGAMCCAGGAGCCTCCAAATTTTGGAGACAATTCTCCCATCGGGAGCCCGAGCAGGGTCTGGATCCGACGCGGGGTGATGGGAGCCGTCAGCGGATGCAGGAGCATCCCTGCCCCGCGAGCCTGATGCGTGATCACTCGCAGAGGTACCCGCCATCTCCTCCGAAAAATTTTGGCTTGAGCAGAGCTGGATCTCATTTCCATCCTCTGCTCTGTTCTGTGTCCAGGAGACCTACCCAGTGAAATTCCTACTTTTTACGGCCCACGACTCCAGCTGCATGGATGATACTCAAAAACAATTTAAAAATAAGTGATCTTGCGGTTATTTGGGATGCTCAGGTTTGGAGCAGGGTGCTGTGGCTGTCTCACCGGCCAGCCCTGGCAACCAGGCTCCTCGGGTCAGCAGTTAATAGGGTGGGCTCTCAATGGACCTCAGATACACGTTGGATTGAAGAAATCCTGACTCTCCACAGGGTCAAAGGGGAGAGGTCCGGCTCTCAAACACCACCCAAACCCATTCGACCAAAAACCATCTCAGAAAGTGGGGCTGTCGGCTCGGGAAGGAGGAATGGCAGCGGGGATGGAGCACCTGGACCTGGCCAGATCCAGAGGAGCTCTTCCCTGTCCTCTCCTTGACATCCCTTGCCTCAAGGGCTTCTCATTGCAATTCCACCGTCCAACATGGCAAGTGTCTGCACTTTTAAAGCACGAAGGCTTTTGAAATGTTGGGTTTCGTTTCAGTTGGAAATGAAGTTTGGGGCTTCGCTTTACTTTGATTTGGTTTAATCTCAAAAATCTCCAGGAAACAGAGTTCTATTTCTTCTACCAGTCTAAATTCTTAAATTCTGGTAAGTATTGAGAAGCAAAGGAAAGGGGGCTGATGTTATCCGTTAGAATAGCCCAGATAGAGACATTATTCTGCTTTTATGAAAGCCAAAGGCCGAATTCATATTTATTTGAGCTGCAGCAGAATCTGGCTTATATCCTGGACATTACAACATATTGTTTCAATCTATATTTTTATTAGCAATATTGATAACGTTAGAAGAAATACGATACAGGAAATAGCTTATCAACTTCGATTAATTTTACAGTAAGACTTTTAATGAAGATAAAAGAAGAATTCAGCAGAGGGCTGAAGCTAAAAGTGTTGTTGGTAAATGGAGACGTGAGGTACCYGCACGTCCTGAGCGGGGCAGCTGGGTAGTCACCATGGCTTTTACTCCATGGAAGAAAAATTGTTGGTAATAAATTTTTTTTAAGGACCATTAGTTCTCCACTTTAAGTTCATTAACGCTTTCATACATAATGATTCGCTGCAAGACTGTAGAAATGAAGATATTTGTGTAAACCTAAATTAAATCTGTCTGTTGTGCACAGGCAGCGGCGCCTGTAGCTCACACTCCTGCAAATATTCATAGGGAAAGACTTGTGAAATGCYCTCGTTGCAGGGAGAAAAACCCCTAATTCCAGCGCCTAAGCCTCAGGTCCTGCAGAGGATCAGGTCTTACTTGACTCWCCCGAAGGCGCCTTTGGGACAGGGAGGTTTTGCCTTCGAGCGGCCCCGCAGCTTCGGGGTGCGCAGGAGCTTCCCCAGCTGCCAGCCTTCCCCCTTGCGCTCCGTCGTCTGATATTAATTCTTCGTTTTCACACTGTATTATGAACAGTTTAGCACTTGAAATGTTGCTCTGTATCTGGATTTTTTTTTTTTTAAGTTTAAAATGCCAGTCTGCATGAAGGGCATTGTGGTGCTGGTTGAAGATAAACCAGTGCAGCCTCCTGGGCTGCTATTGGAAACACCCATGAAACACAATCCCATCCCAAATTTACCAAACTACCTTAAACATACAGGGCTTTTTCTGCAGTGCATTTAGCACCCCATCAAAAGCAGAATCTCCAAGGCATTTAAAGTAAGGGATGATGGAAGATGATCACTGAGTGCCTGGGGTGAGGYGGGCACAGCCAGGGCAGCATCCCATTGCGCAGGCAGAATCACGGTCCTTCCCACGGCGATGCCGACTGGTGTTTAATATCACGTATTTGAAACCTTCCTGCTGAGTGCAACAGCAGCGAGCATCTTCTCCCAAACCTGAATAAAAAAGGGTATTTCTGCTGGTTTYAGGCTGCGGGTCCATGGTGAAGGGATGCAGCAGTTTGCTCCGACGGACCGGCAGCCGGAGCAGAAAGCAGCATCCACCCCCAGAGCATCATCTGAGTAATAGCAAGAGTATCTCTAAGTAACCGTGCAAGTCCATTACTCTTTTCTTCCTTTTGGAGTCGAGGCCCCATTTTATTTGCAGGCCTGACTGGAAGCAGATGGACCTGTCAGGGCTGGCTCAGGCAGGTGAGCCCAACGGGGCGGATGAGCTGCTAAGTGCTCCCAGCTGCCGGGCAGGGTCCGGAGGAAATTGTTGGAGCTGGGACCCAGCTCAGAGACGAGATCTGGAGTCAGCGCCAAGAAGGGAAAAGTGAATTTCTCCAAAAAAAGCCAGTCTCTCTCGAAACCTGAAAGAGTGAGGCTTTTAAAATAAGAGAAGATATCTGAAAGCCTCTTTAGTGCATCTAACATCTCTTCAGACTTCAGAGGGCCAGAAACCATCCTGCGCCCCTGCCCCCATCTCTGGTTTTGTTCAGGACCTGCCTCCTTAGACAGCCAATATGACTTTTCCAGGGGGTTCTCCCTTATCGCTGGTGTTTTCCTCTCCAGAAAGGTCTTGAATTTTACTTGCTGGTTTGTGTCATTTGATTTATAAGCTCAGGGGGTCCTTCACAAAACCTGGGCTACCTCTTGTACTTAATTGCTACAATAAACTTAAAACTTGGTGCTTTAGGATAAGCAATCTGGGAGGAAATTGTTTGATGTATGGAAGCAGACGGTAGGTCCTTCTTGTGAAYGTCACCGAAGGGACACAGAGGAGAATTAGGTTTATAAATAACTATAAAACTCAGAAACTACACGGGCTYGGTGAGAGCAGAGCTCCATTAAGCATGAACAGCTTGCAGTGCCGTACCCAACATCTGCAAAAGTCCTCGCAGCCGGTATAATTCCCAACAGCCGGGATTGCTGCGCCTGGGCCGTCCGACACCGGCGTTAACTCCACGAGGGCCGGGAGGCTGCGATTTGCACAGCCACAGCCGAGCGCAGAAAGGGGTGCCCGGAGCTTGCATCCTAAAATGCAAATCAACAGGTGAAAGAAAAGGCGATTAACAAGTCGCAAAGCTCTTTTTCACATTGCAAGGAAGGTGGTTTTCCTTTTCCTTTTCAAAATTACTTTGTCAGAAATAACTCTTTACATTTTAAAAGCTGTTTTTTTCCAGCTCTCTGTGGCTGCAGCGTCGGCGGAGCACAGAGGCTGCTGAGCCGGCGTGGATGGGGCTGCTGCGGTGGCCGGGCGATGCCGTGGCCGCCTGCCATGGCTCCRGTGCCTCCGAATGACACGGCGATAAAGAAAATTGGGAAATACATTCAGTGTGTAAACGCCAAGGAACGAGGTATCGCTTGCGGCGCTGCAAAGCCGGGGGGAATCGGGGGACGCATCCCCCCGCACCTGGTACCCAAAATACATCCAGGGGCCGGAGAGCCGCCGCCGCGCCGGCAATTTTAAAATTATACCTTCAGATGTTGTACCTCTTATTTAGCTTTCCGAGCCATGTTTTAAAAGAGTCACTGCATATTTTGTGTATGCTGGGAGAGAAACAGGCACACAAAACTAAGAAGAAMGAACATGTAAATATTGCGGAGTCATCTGTTTCCAATAGCGTGTGTTTACATATTAATGTGCAATACAAATTTGTAAACATGAGCATTTGAAACTTTTGTAGGAACCGATACCGGCCTTTTCCCTTTCTGCAGCTTTATTGGAACAGCATGTCCCCCCTGCCCCAGCCACACATGGACATCGTTTTAATACTGGATGCATTTCAAATGTTCTGGGTGCTTATTTGTTCTGGTCTATCTTGCTACCCAATCCTCGTTTGTTTTGCATAATTGTGATACAAATTATCATCTAATTACAGACCAAACCTCAGAAGATCAAATGTAAACYGAGGCGCTTCGATCGGAAAAAGCTGCATCCCACGCTCCCTCTACACGTTTGCCTTCTCCGATAGATGTATTAAATTTGGGTGAAACTGGATAGTAAACGACACTTTGATTAAAAACATTATCGCTGGGGTTTTTTGTCTCCTTGGTTTTTAAATCAACCTCCCGGTGTCTGAGCAGCGAGCCCGTCCCACGTCCCAGTGTCGAGTACGGACGCGGCACCCTTGGTACGGCCAGTTTTATTTGCCGAGCACTATAAATGTGATCAGATATTCCCGAGTAACTTCAAACTCCTCTTGGGAAAGGTCAAATGACTAATAGCTAAGATTGTTCAGCAAGTTTAATCTTTAAAAAAAACCTTTGATTGTTTTCTCCCTGTTCCCATTTAAAAATAGCAGAGGAATACTGGGTTTAYATTTGTATTCCCCCACTAAGCCTAAAGAACTGTGAACTTTTGCAATTGCCACAGGTTTCCAAATAATGTTAATGGGAGGAAGTACAAAGCAGCATGTAACATATTTGTATTTACAGGTGCATGGCCCTGCTTGAAATATTGACCTTGATTCCTCCAGTTTCACATTTAATAACTAAGGATTTCTTACACTGACTTTCTCGAGTTCTGCCGCTCACCCCTCACCAGCAGCCGTTTTACAAAGCATCCCTAGAAAGTAGCGTGCAGGTTATCTATGATTTTGGGCACGGTTTTTCTCCTATGAGCAGAACCATCAATGTTACAGTGTGAGCGATTCAGCTGAATTACCAACGTGGGTATGGAAAATACTCCCTTGCTGGGATGGCCAGGGAGCCTTGGCCGGGTCCGAGGTGACAACGCGGGCATCAGGACGCAGACCTATGACTGCCTGAAAATACTGATTTGTTTCATAAAGAACCACCAACATCTTTTTTATTTGTTACAGTCATATTTGAAAGGATGAATCAGGAGATAAAGGCAAAGGAAATAGAAAGTRACCTCAGGGTCTGACAGTGTCTCTCATCCCGTGCTGCCCTCTCGTACGGAGCTGATGGATATTTATACGTCTGCCTCACCCACGCTGCCGAGCACCGCATCCTCCCCGGGGCTCGGTGCCAGCACCCAGGGGACACAGGCGCCGGTGTCACCCATCCCTTGCAGGGACCAGGCTCTGGACGTGTTTTCCGTGTGGCTGTGATGGGGGAGGGTGGCAAAAACCGGGTTCCTRCAGGACCAGGCGCATCGAAACCCAACCCAATTCCGCTGGAATKAGCTGAGCGATCGCTGTGGGAGCGTATCACCCCAACGCTGGGTTTGTGGTTCCGTACCAAAAGGCACAGAATGAACAAGCAGCTCGGGGATGCCCCCTGCCCGGTTGCAAACATGCCCTGGGTAGGAATGAGGTGGGTCCCGTCAAAAAGAGCATTTGCTCAGCTGCAGTAGACGGAATTTATCTGACCCAAATGTAAATATCCATTGCTGTAAAATTGTCCGTAATGAAAATATCTATTCTACTCATTATCAGTCATGTTTCTAACTAGACAGACACTGGTCTGTTGGATCACCAGCTCACGGCCAGCAGCTCTGGAATATCTTACGCAGCCGCAAATATTTGGAAAATTGGAAGTTACCCATTGCATCCACCCACGAATCCGTGACTGATCTGGAAAAGCCTTCCAGCTCCCCAAAAGTGTAACCACATGTGGGGGCCGGTACTTGGTCACTCAGCCCACGGGATTTGTCCCAGGGAGCAGAGATCTGCAGGGCTTTGCAGAGCCCGTCCCAGCGCCTGCAGTGGATTCRCCGGTGGGAACTCGGCTGCCACTGGTGATGGGTGATGGAAATAAGGACTCCCAAATGGAAAAAAAAGTTTCTTTTTTTTTTTTTAATAAAAATAGTGAGATAAACTGCTAAGAAACAGCACGAGAAAGCAGGTTTGTTCGTTTTTACAGCTGTACAGACCATTTAGCAAGGCAAGCATGGCCCACCGTTTCATACTGGTATCGCTGGGGGCTCTGTGAACACTCAAAGCAGATAAATTAGGGAAACTAATGTTGGTTGATTTTTAGCAAAGTCTCAYGAAAGTAAAAGTGTGACTTTCTGTTATTTTAACAGCTTTTGATGTTGCTTGTTCTGTTCTTAATTTGTTGTCTGTTACGGATGAAAATAAAACCAAAACTCTGATACCAATTTTGATTCTTAAACCTGCACTTAATCCTTATACAGTGCTGTGTTATGTTTGTAAATACAGAATTCTCTTATCTTAATCCCAAAATGCGGCYGGTCCCAGTCAAGCATTATTTTCAAATCTCTGTCATATATCAAGTAATAAAATTGGCTTCAGGTCAGGACTGAGCATTGATCAAATAAAGAATAAAATCCGTGCCCCAATTTATTGCAAGTTATATTGTGCCCTTGGGAGCTAGAGATTATTTACAGGAATAACAAGAATATCCACAGGTTATACTAAAACAAACGGGACTTTTGGAAGGAATTGAAAATCTCACGTTTCGGTGCCAGTAGAGTTGTAACTCTCCGGAAAGGATCTGCGTTCTCCCCGGGACGGAGCCGGGAGCATCCCTGCCCCCTCCCTTGGGCACAGGCTGGCGGATGCGATCCCAGCTGGATCTTCTGTGTCCCCGGGGGGCTGGAAGTGCTGGGTAGGAGGAGTGTCCTGCAGGGTCCCAGAGGTGTTTCAGCCCACACAGCTCTCCGAGAYCTATCTCCCAGGTCCCCCAGCGTGGATCTGGCCGCTGTGGGGGAGATGTGTGACCCCCCGTCCCTTGTTCCTTCCCACCACGCCGGCAGGGCCGGTGCCGCTCGGCACTACCACCTCCTGGAGACCTCTGGAAGCAGGAGCATGGGGAGGAGGGCTCTTGGGGCACCCCTCAGCCCCTCAAGGTAGGAACACATCCGTCTTTTACCCYGGCTTGCTTTACTTCGGCAGCAGATACTTGAATTTACATCCCCACTCTGATAACTGAGTCACCTGGAGCAACAAGGCACTTTCATGTCATTAATTAGGACCCATTAAAGCCAAGGSGACTTGAGAACATGCTCGAGCACTTGGCTAAATATGGCTCAAGGTCTCAAATAGTCCCTTTGAAATGAGTGGAAAAACTCAAGCAGRGTGAGCAGAAGCTCACCAGGGCTTTGAGCTAACTAAAGGCAAGCTAGATAGAGAGTTTCAGGAAAACACATTTGTAGAAATGTATAYGTCTACGTTCCCACTTCAGAGTGCAAATATTAAAAAGGTGACTGTACAGTTTGCTCTTAACCTACMACCACGACATAAATATCACCAAAAGGTATCACCCTGCTGCGGACCATCTCAGACCCTCCACCCTCCCAACACCACCACACTTTTGCCCACAGAAAAAGTTAAATGCCTAGACATACCGCTCCTGTACCATGCAGTGTTTCATAGTCAATAACTAGCAAGCCCTTGGGTATGAAGGAAGGAAAGGCTTGCTTTACATATCAATGCTTAGAAATATTATATAATTCCACTAAAGGCAATGGTTAATCGTCGGGTGCCAGTTAGAGTGATTACATCTGCCATCTCTCAGAGACGCCGGAATGCTGTCACTCACTTTGAAATGGCTTGCTGCGTTCATCAGTCTGGATGGCACAGAGAAGTTATAACCGTACAAGCCATATGGAGGATGTAAAGAACAATTAAGTGCTTCCCGAGCAATGGGACTTGATGGGAAAATGTTTCCAGATGCATGTAATCCGTACAGCATTTGACTAGCAGAATTGGGTCCTTGTAGACATTGCCCGTTTAAGTCTTCAGCTTTAGCATTTTTCAGATTGGTTATGCCGAGGGAAGATAGTTTTGGCACATCCACCATGAAGTGGGGTAAAAGATGCGGGTTGGTGCCTCCCAGTTTTTCGTGGCTTGGAAAGATGAGAGACTGTTGTCTTAAGAAGCTCGTAGGACAAATCTTGTAGTAGAGGGGCACATTGAGGTTGTGTAGGTAGGTCTCGGGGCACGACACGCCGATGTTGCTCGCTGACAAGTGAAACGTAGGCGGTGAGCAGGACGGAGAGAGCAGGGGGTTGAGAGGAGAGGGCGTCCCACCGCTGGAGGTCACCGGCGAAGAACTGGAGCTCCCACCTGAAAAGGAAAACAGGAATCGTCCAGGCTGGGCTAGTTCATGTTCAGAGCCAAGGAACCCTTGGAGGACTCCTGCTCCCGCTCCGCGTCTCCCTGCTGCCGGTGTCCGTCCAAGCACAAACCCGCTCCAAAAATCAGCTCCTGGAAAATGGGAGGTTCTGTCCATAACTTATTTGTTGTTGTTACTTGGCGCTTGTTTAAGAACAATATTCACACATGTCTAACCCCATTCTTTTGACCGGGACAGCTATRAAGCTCAGCTCCACACATGCAGGTACCTGCCGGGTCTGTGCCTCGCTATGCAACCAATAACCGTCTCCTCTTATAMACCATTGCTATTTTAGGTTCCCTATTTTTTGTGCAAATTGCAGGCAGCTTTTTCCCCTTGTATATAAGAACAAAAAAATGTATTCAGCCTGATGGAGAATTTTTTTTGTACCTTCCTGCTCACAGGAATTGACTAATTTTACTTGGCTTCCCATGCAATTTGAAACATATACTTGAATACTATAGGTGTCTCCAGAAACTTTAAATGCACGTGTCATTTTAACATTCTSCTTTCTGAAACAAATCAATGAACACTTTTATAATTTGGTAGAAAAGCGACACGGGCTCGCCTCACACGTGTGAAGCCACTGGTCTATAACATCACTGTTCAGCACCGGCTCGCCGCTCCTCCGGAGCAACACCAAGAGCAAAAACCGAGAGGCAGTGGCTGCTCTGGCATGGGAATGGTGCTCTGGAGCGGCCGTCCCTGGTGCTAAACAGATGCTGGTTTCATCTAACGCCAGTTAAGAGCCGTATGTCTCTGCCGCACATTCATTACCACATTCTTCTAGAGGTTCCCCCCACCCCCCCTTATTTTAATTTCTTACCAAAGTCACTGAAAAGGGAAGGAAGGGGAYGTGAATCCATTTTTGCTCTGTGTTTTTCTCTATCTACGTTTAATTCCAAGCGATGTACTGYCTGGATGTGGTCTGGTCAGACTTTACACGCAATCAGCAACTRTATAACCAAGCCGTATCTGCTAGTATATCAGTCCTAAAAATCCACAAAGATTTTGGGCATGGCGCAAATTAATTTGGCAAAACTCCCASCAGACAGAGTATCTTACAGGTTGGGTAAGGCGCAGGCGGCACCTATTCGCAATAATCCGGGACTGTTTTACGGCGTGAACGTCTCACCCTTCCCCGCTGATGTCAGCGGCTGTTTCAGTGCTAAGATCAGCAGGGCAGGGATCCGGTCCTCTCCCCATGTACACGTCCTGACGTCCTCCCAGGACTCAGGGACTTTGGGGCATGTAAAACGATGTGATTGAGCCGAAATCTGTGAGTGCGAGGCAGCGAATGGATCCCTATGCTGCTGGCTGTAGCGGAGCAAACGGGCGTTAGTATTTGCTTCAAGGTATCCTAAGCAATAATAGCACATGACTTCCAGTACAAGTTTGGGAACGGGGATCACAGCGGGAACGACAGAGCAGCTCAAAGAGCTGATTCTTTCTGCCATTTCTATCAGGCTTAAAAATCCCAAGTTTGTGGYCAATTCTTTCTTCAGCATATTGTTCACGCTTTCTTTTAATTTACCTTCTGGTTTTAGGGCTTCGGTATTTCTATTTTTCAGCTTTTCTTTAGAAATACAGTATTATTACTAGTAGAAATAGAGATTTTGTTATATATACATCAGTCCAGGAAATTAACCCTGAAGAAAAATACCAGATACATTATGACTAGCAAAAAAATCCCAGGAAGCCCCAATATTTTAGCATCTGTACAATAATCATTGCAGTTGCTGTTCTCTTATTCCCCATCACAGCCCATCCACCAGCTCCTCTCCTCGGTACCGCATCGCAGCCTGCAAAACAGGTTCAAAAGGGGCTTTTTGCGTAAAGTCTTTTTTAAATTAAAAAATAAAATAAATCTAGTTCTCTTTACAACCCACTAAACCTCTTAATTTCTCCCGAGTCTGATTTTTTATGTCTCCACATTTCTACGCCTGTACAGCATGARTTTTTGCTGTGACTTTTGCAGTGTTTCCCTGCAGAGACAGGAATGATTTGGTGCGCCCCAGTACTTTGAAGAGTTCCTAACATAAATGAGAGTTAAACTGGCGACTTTAAACCCAAACTGGAGCGCTCCAGCGTGCAAATGATCTGTTAGTTTTTTCCTTCGGCGCTATGAATACTCAGTTTTCAGATAATACTTCCAAAAGCCGTTTTTCTGGAAAAGGGCTGCAAGAGACCGAYGTGCACTTGTCAGGCGGAGGGAGATCGTTTTCCGTGAAAAACTTTTCCCTCTTCCCTGCATTTCTGCGGAGTTAACGGACTGTGGGACTGCTACGTCCTAAATAAGAGATAATTTTATTTTCTGTTGCGTAATGCATTTGTTCGCACAGAAGAGGMAGGCTACAGAGGACACCGGCGGTCATTATTATCACTTTTCTAGCTAATATTCTCAAATGGGTTGGAAACAATTAGTGTAACAAGATCAAAGCCGTAACAACCCGACTTTAAATTAGCCTCCCGCATACTCAGATATTTTTTTTCTGCGCATCTAAATCTGATTTCTGCCAGGTGATGAAGGCAGATCGCGCCGTTACCCTTCCCTTCCCGGGGCCAATTCTCTGCTCCTCAAATCGGTTTTAACAGGGTTTTTTTGCCGAAAACACGTGGAATTGGCTTCCCAAAACGTTCCGTTGGCCGCCGGTTCGTTTTCCGGACCCACCTCATTATCTTAATGGTTTAAGACCCCCGACTCGCCCCCGCGGAGACCTCCGGGCGGCGCAGCCCCGAGGCCGCGGGGAGAGGCGGCGGCGCGGCCGCAGCCGGGCAGGGAAAAGGCAGCAAACGGGACTTACCCTGGCTGTCTGCGCCGAAAGCCTTGAAGTCCAGGGCGAGGGGGGGCCGCCACGGGTAGGTCTCCAGGAGCCCGTCCAGGACCCCCCTGCGGGGCGAGACCGGGCTGAGCGCCGCGGCGGGGCCGGCGGGCGCGACGGGGCGGGCGGCGGGGCGGCCCCGGCCCTTACCTGTTCCTCCCGGGATCCCGAAAACCTTTGGCGAAGGGATTCCTGTCGATCTTCAGCTTCGTGATCTAAGGGGGCGGGAAGGGGAGTGAGAGGGGCCGTTGGGGCCGGGACCGGCCGCCGCGGGTCTCCATCCCCCCGGCCCCCGGTACCGTCGGGGGTCTCCAGCCCCCCTCCCGGCCGGTCCCCGATACCTGCTGGTTTTGGTAGGCCGTGACKGTGGTGAACTCGGTCTCCTGGAAGGAGAAGGTCTGCACCCCCTCGGCCGGCAGCGACTGGATCTGCGCTAGGTCGAAGCGAGAGTCCTGGGCGATAACGTGGACGCGGGGCTTGTACTTGTGCATGGACTGGAGGATGATCTGTGCGGGGGGGAGAGGCAGCCTGAGCCCCCCCCGAGAGGGAGAAGGGCAGGAAGAAAACCCGATGCAAGACACGGGTGGGACCCAGCCCTCAGCCCCGGGGCAAAAGGGACCGAYCGGCCGCGCTGTGGGCGCTGCCCCCCGGGGTGATGCTCTGCTCCCCCCCGGCCGGGCTGCCCCACACCTACGTGCCCCTTGTCGTCCATCTCGTTGTTGGTGAGCTTCACCCGGTCGAAGCTGATGATTTGCCTCATCCAGGTCTCCCCCGAGCAGGGGGAGTCGGGGTGGATGTAGAGCCGCGGGGTGATGCAGGAGTGGTCCGTGTTCCCCGCCACCATCCACTGCGAGCTGTGATAGACGTACCTGGCCCGGGCCGGGCCGCGGTCAGGCAGCGCAGAGCCCTTCCCCGACCTGCCCGCCCACGCCCACGCACACCTATAGCCTCTATACGTGCGTGCGAGCCCCGCAGTCCCCCCCCGCCGCACGCCTGTGCAACCCTCATTTCACATACGCGCACTAAATGCAGATGGGGCTGATCAGACGGCAGGTTGMGAACACTCAGCCTGGCAAGAGGGATCCCGCGGGGGTGTGCGTGGGTGTGGGTGGCCTCCCCGCCGGTCCCCCCCCCCGCCCCGTACCTGTATCTTTTGGAGTCCACCGGGACGACGTCGATGGCGATATAGTACTGCTTCAGCGGCTCCAGCCCCTTCACCT
Source organism: Oceanodroma leucorhoa (assembly GCA_030449065.1). NCBI lineage: Eukaryota > Metazoa > Chordata > Aves > Procellariiformes > Oceanodroma > Oceanodroma leucorhoa. The sequence continues at coordinate 2,125,968 of JASVER010000011.1, read as the reverse complement.
TCACCCTGACCGACGGGAACATCCTCCTGCGGGCAGAGGGGAAGGTCCTGAGCAAGAGCTGCCGGTTAAACGGCGAAAACGGGTTGAAAAAACTAAACGGGCATCGGGAAAAAATTTTTTTTCAAACCCAACGAAAACAGCGAAAAAAAGCAAACAAAGAAAAATACCCCAACCCAGACAAAAAAAAAAAAAAAACAAAAAAAAAACAAACCAAAACACACCACGACGAAAAAGAGAAAGAAAAAAACAACCGAGGGGGCAAAGGAGGAAGGGGAGCGGGGCGGGGGGGCGGCGGAGCGGCTGTGCCGCCGGTACCTGCCGGCCTTGGTGATGATCATCTCGGTGCCGATCTCATGGAACCTCCTCCAGAGCTCGGAGCCCTGCAGCTCCACCTGCACCCCGGCCCCCGCCTCCCGGCTCTCGGCACCGGCCTTGGGCCGCTTTTCTGCGGGGAAGAGAAACGGGCGGCTGGGGAAACTGCCGGGGAGGGGTA
>JASVER010000011.1:2092659-2117960 GCA_030449065.1 Oceanodroma leucorhoa | reverse complement strand
CCCGTGGCCGGCCGTGGCCGCGGCGCTGGGCCAGGACGGGGACGCTGGGGAGTCCCCAGGTCTCAGGAGGTGCCTTTCACGGTGCGGCCAAGAGCCTGCTCTGGAGGGTGGCTTAGAAAAGCAATCCTGTCCGGGACGTTCGGGTTTATTTATCATTCATGCAGACATCGCAGGTTATTGGGGCTTGTTCTTCTATCTCACCAAATCCTGATGTCTGCAATAAGCTTTGCTCCCTCCTTCACGGGGCTTGGAGAAGGTGGGTCCAAACAAGACGTGATGATTTATCCCCGGTCCCCCCAGTTCTGGTGCSGAGTGCTTTTCCAACTGTTTGGTTTCGACTGATTTCTTTCCACCGCCGCCGTCTCTGCACCACCAGCACTTTGCCGGAGGAGTCGGCCCCAAGACAGGTTTGAGACTTTTCCCTCCCTGTCTGGAAAGATAAACGCAAACTCTGGCCTTAAACCGAGCCCACACCTGGGAGAGATCGACCGGCTGCGGAGAAACTCAGCTTTGTTTTGCTATTCTATCCTCRGTTATTGCGGCTAATTATTGCTGTAAATGCAAACATAAAGGGATGAGAATAAAAGCTTGGAAGGGGTGATGCACYGGGGAGAAGGACAATAAATCAAAAGGTTTGCAAGGAAGCTTTCATTCATCTTCGAAGCACCGATTTTTTTGAGTTGTTAGCTTGCACTTTGGTTAAGGAAGCGACTTTTGAAATTAAACAGAAAAGATACAATCTTAATATTTCGTAAGATCTGCCAATACAAATATCTGTCGGCAGATATGTAAAATAATAGCTTTTAAAACAAGAAAAAGAATCACATGAAATCTTCTAAGGAGGGTGATGTCACCCCCCAACCAAGCTATCTATTCTTTGTATTTGAAATTAAAACCGCATGAACTCTGCATGCAAAGCTGGGTGAAACTCTGCTTTTTCAAGTATCCCCTTAGGGATGGTAGATATTATTTTCTGGTTTTAATTTTAAAGTAATAAATAAATGTGATTGACTTGCCACCCAATAGCACTGAGTTGTGCAAAATAAGTAAATGCGATCCSTGCATGTTAATGTACAGGTAGTTGCTATATAACGTCTGTCAAAGAAGTCTGTCTAAGGCTAGYGTTGTTGGAGCAGAAGAAAATCAGCGTTAGCTGAACTGGTCAGCAAGCTTCAGCTTCACGAGGAATTTCAGCTCAGAGAAGAGGAAAATCTGTCCCCACGGTATTATCTCCCTTTCCAAAGTTTCCTTCTGGCTGCACTGGGTCACAGGCTGCGGACTGTAAATTATACAGCCAAAAATCAAACAATCTTTTTCAATAAGGGAAGAAGAAAACCATGCAATGATTTAATATATGAAACAGTTCAGCCTATGGCTTTCTCTAGTTTGCACATGCGGACAGTTCTGCTGAGACCCAAAAACCACTCCAAACCATCAAAATTAGCAACCAACCATCTGGCCTGGTGGCTCAACACCTCCTGTAGCCATAAATTCRAATCCCAGCAACTTTAGCAGGGGATTTGCTCTGAAAAACAAGCTCTGGCCTCAAGTAATGTAAAAACAAGGTGGGATGGGGAAGGCTCGTGGGAGAGCAGCGGCTCGGGGTGGAGCTGGCTCCGGCCGAGCATCCGTTGGCTTTCAGCGGGGAACGGGGCTCTTGGCTTGCAAGGAGCATCCCCTCCTCGACTCTYAGTGCCCAGCCCATGGTTGGGCTCCCCAAACCCTTCCCCGGGGTCTGCCACCCCCACCAAGCGCTGTCCCCACRGCGTTTCTCCATCAGCCTGCTCTGTCCCAGCTCCGAGACTCCRTGCATACTCTTGGGGTTCACCAGAGCCATCATGGACATGGACCAGTGCTTACCAGCTATAGTTTTCTTYCTAAGATCTCCAGGACCAAAGCAAGTCAAGCGTGTAGGTGCTAGAGGAAAGATCTTCCCATCCGAAATGTAAAATCCTCCACTCCGGCYGGGGTTGCTGTGGTCTGCAAAGAGTTTTTCCATCCTTGGAGCCCACGCTGCAGAATAGGAAGATTTGGAGGGAACAAAATAGGTTTCCTTGTTACGTGTATCGATTTCAGCCCCTTTCCTTGCATATTTTTTTTTAGATAAGCTGCAATTTAAAATTAGGAGTGTGGAGATAATATCCCTGAGAAGCCTCGTCAGCAGGCAGAAGGGATACTGGTAGAGCCCTGAAATCCTCATAACCACGGTGCCTCTGGGCACCACGGCCCTGGGAACTCGAATCAGGCCCTTGATCTGGAGCATCTGCCTTCATTAATACTCTGCCCTGCCAGTCTGGGCCAGAAGCTGAGTTCTGATTATAGCTCACACACAAAAACTTTGCCTCTTCCTAACCCTCAAGACCTGGAACTAGCAGCTGAGTCTGCTTTTGGCTCTGCAGCAAGTTTTATCCATCGARAAGTTGTGTATTTTTTGCACATCTGGTTGTATTTGGGGGTGATATTACCTTTCAGTGCTGCTCAAGTCTGTCTGTGCCCATTAGTTACCGGAGTAAATAGCCCCTCCATCTGCAGAAGTGCACTGTGGGGAACCTGGTGGACAGTTTACGTTGAAATATAATTGTTAATTCATTAGCAATCACATGTTTGAAGGCTTAGGACTGAGCATGGCATTAAACCAAGCGACAGGGCAGGTTTCGCCTCTCCTACGAGGCAGAAGGTCAGGCGGCTTCTACGCTGCCAGGARAAGTAGTTTGGGTTGAAAAAAACCCTTTTAAAAATGCATCTTATCCCAGAAGATAAACATGCCCCGTGCCACCGGAGGTGAGCCCTGCCGCGGTTCCCCAGGAGAAGCTCCGGTGCCCGGTGCGGCGTGGCAGGAGCTGCTCAGGGGTCACCCCGGGGGCTCCCGGGCACTTTGACTTCACTCTTCGCTCCGCTTTCCCTTCCCGCGGGGACCGGCGGACCCACAGCAGCAGCGCGTGTAGGGCAGGGGAGGTTCTGTGAGCTGGAGGGAGGTGGACTATCTATTTTTTTTTTTTTCTGGATTTCTTGCATCTGCTCACTTTTATTGTCCCACATTCCACAAACTTAAAGCAGTTCCGTGTATAACAGAATTAATCCGGTTCACTGAAAATCACGATGAAGCTGATGATACCAAACGCTTCCGCTCTGCACATCCTCCAATTCCCGACCCTCAGAAATGTCAAATTCCGTGAACCTCTGAGGAGTCGGGGAAGCTTCAGTTACAGCACTGCTTTGCTGTTGGAGGGCAGGGAAGGACTCAGAAGTCTTTTATTTAATGCACTTTCACAAAGGGTTTTGTTAGCATCGCTCCCCCGGCACTACCCAGCCCTCGGGCAGAGGGGACCGGCGGGCAGCCACCGCCACCCCCCGAGCATCTCGGGGGCGAGCGATGCTCAGAGCAGGAGCATCCCACCGGAGATGGGACCGGGAGATGCTGCCAGTTCTCCCTGCCCGACGGAGAAAGCCGTCGCAGACGGGAACCCTCCCGCTCACCAGGGCTCAATTAGCTGCGGGGGATGAATCCCMGTTGCCTCGGAGGGATCGTTTCCCTGTCTGAAAGACCAGCCACGGCTTCGAGGCCGCTCGCGGACGCGCAGCCATCCCTGCCGTGGCTCTGCCTGGCCCAGCTCAATGTGGTTTGTATTACCCTGTCCGGGCAGCTGGAGTTTGGAGGTAAGAGGACTGAAAAATGTGTTATCCTCTAATTGCTATAATGCAGGATATAACCATGAGATAAGGAGTGAATCTGTACTCCACCGAATCGTAGGGGATAAATATTCAAAAGACAGCACTGGGATTTTTTTTCCCCCTGTAATTTATATCAACAATAAAATGCAAGCAAGAAGATTAATAGAAAATTAATTAAAAAAAATCGTGCCTCCGTGGCTGGCAATTATAGCTGAATGCTAGAAAAGGGGGTATGAGGTCTGTGACTCGGTCGCTGGGCTCGCTGTGGGACGTGGGGTTTACGCCTCTCCTGGGGAAGGCGGCTGCTCTCACAAACCCGCCTGCAAATCTCTGGCCGTTATTGCATGTGCGAACAAACCCTAGCTTGAAATAGTTTGAAAACTATCTCAGTTTGTTTACTTTCACAAAAATCAGGAACACATTGGGAATAASTTGCAAGACAAAAAGAAATGCCTTCATTTATCAAGCACTCCACTCAACAAATAACATTAAATACCTTCTACTACCGAGAAACCGGCAAACCTCACGCTGGGATTTCGCACGTGCCGGAGCCGACGCCGCTGCAGGGAGCTCTCRGGCAGGTTCTCAGTCATAAAGTTATGTCAAGTTTTAAGTTTAAAGGAAGAAAGTTAAATTTAAAACCTGTAACGCTTTCTGGCTTGGCCTCTGTGCCTACAATTGCACCTCAGATCACTGTAATCAACTGAGGTTGAAGGAAAACAAGATTTTTTACTTTCAGCGGTTTGTTTCCCTTCTCTTGCATCTCGGCTTGTCCTCTGCGTCTGTCGGCCAGGTCCGGCTCCCCTCCTGCTGGAGCTTTAAAAGCAAGGAGGGGAGAACATTATTGTTATTTATTATTAAAGGCAAAAGAAACTGGCAAAAAAATCAAGGGGAAAGTATAATGACTGCAATCTTTCCAATTRAGATTTTTATATGTATTAATTTTTTAAATTAAAATAAGTGGAATTGAATTAAGTCTGCCTGTGAGTCTACTGCCTCATYTCATCAGAACAGTTACATCCAGAGCTTATGAAAACAAACAACAGAATATACTTGGTGATAGTCCCACTATTTATCATTTGTTCAATTATTTGCCTTCGGCTGGTTCYGGTCTGGTTGCAGTTTGTGCAAAACTTGCACTGGTGCAACCCTTGCACCCGTAAATTCGTCCAGCTCTGGAAAGATGCGGATGGCAAAGCCAATAACCAGTTCCAGTGATTACATATAATTAAGGGAGGGGGTTTCCCTTAGCTCTGCAAGGTAAAGTTGTTGTTCCCATCATCCTGTCCTGTCTYGAATGTTTCTGCAAATAATTCGGASAACAGGTTAAAACCAGCAACTCATACAAAATAACCTCGCTGCTGGGAAAAAAGCCTTTTCGCTCGCATACCAAATTAGCAAATAGTTTTACAAACAGCTGGGGGGTGGGGAGGAACACGGGTGTYGTCCAGCATCAGCCCTTCCACCCAGCTCCGTCCTTCGGCTCGGGTTTGGAGGCAGCGAAGGAAACCGGTACCCGACCCCGGCGCTGCCGCCCTGGGGACAGTTTTCAGACTTCCGAAGTATTTTTTCTCTCTTCGAGTGTGAATCTCTGGCCACTGCACAGCCCGACCCTAGCAGGGAGATTTAGGAAGGGTTTGACGGGGGCAATACAGGAGATCCGGACTTTATGGTGTGGGGTGCACAAATCGACTGAAGCATCCACCGAATCCAGCGTCTGTTTCTGAGGGCTGTGAGGAGACGGACTTGCTTCGGTTTAAATAGCAAAACGCACCAGAAAAAGATGTGAATCCAAGGCTCATCATGCAATACTACGGCTTATATCGTATCGCATTGCATGTAACACRTTTATAATAGCTTTATAAACTGGTTCTGATGACAACTTCTACCTCTTTGACTTGTGCCGGGTGGAAGCTTCTCCTCTGAAATCCAGGAGATCACTCCAGAACCAAATCTAAATTATCCCTAATGTCCCGGTACCTTTGAAATCAATGGGAGCTCTGGCACCGATTTCTGGGCAGTCAGGGTTTTGCATTACATCAACAAAGGTATCGAAACCTGGCTCGTATGCAGAACACAAAGCACAAATGATCCAGCAGTAATTTGTTTGAGGATGAAATATTTCTTACCCCACTGGAAAAAAGCCCTGCAGCAACAGAACAGGAGGAAAGCCTTCGCAATTAACCTCAGCTCAAAAAGCCCGCTGCAAACGAAGAAGTATTTTAAATTCCATTTAGATCTTTTTTTTTTTAAAAAAAGGCGTATCAATTTACATTTATAATGTTTGTATCATCCAGTACTTTAAATCAAATTATAGCTGTATCAGGCTGCTTAACAATGTTTCTTTTTAATTAAGTTTACTAGTCCCACATGCATTTTTTTAAAAAATAAATTAAACAAACTTAATTAAATTACATGACAGGGGTTAGGTAAGACAGCAAAAAGCCCCGCAAGAATACAAGGATTGATAAATCCTTTTGGATATACTCACATTTTGCACTTTTCCCAAACCTGGTGAAGGTGGCACCCCCTGCCCGCGCCCCGCGGCACCCGCAGCTGCCCGCAGTGATGTCCAGAGCCCTCGCACTCAGACAGGGCATTTACCCTTATAGATGTTTTCAAATCCTGCTTTCGCAGAGACTTTAAACAGCCCAGGAAGCTCCTCAGAAAGCTGAGCATCAATGAATTTCCATTAATTTCCCTGCTCTGTAGAGGCACGAGCAGCGCATCAGGCTTCGGTGAAGACCTGCCTGGCTTGGGGACCCTCTTTGCCGGACAAGCCCCGGTGGTGGGAGCTCCTGGGGGTCCCTGGGGCATCACCCCCCCCCCCGGGTCTCCGGCAGCAGCCACGGCACAAGGGAGAGCTTGGGGATTTCAACCGCCTTCCCYGGGAGTCACAATCCGTCCCCGCGGGCTTTCGGTTTTATTTGATTGAAGAAACCCCACCAAAATCAGGSGGTTTGTGGTGGTGCCCACTTTGCAGAAGCTCCTTATTTTCACGGAAAGCAAAGGCGCTTGTGCTCTGTAGCAACTACCAAGAAAAAGGCAATTGCATTTTTACTGAGAAAATGTTAATAAAAAAGTACGAGACGAAGGAAAAGGAAGTGAAACGGGGATGGGCAGCGGATGCATGTGCAGACCTGGAGGGGTTTCTGCTTTTCTCAGCTTCTCCGAGCGCACGTGAGCTGGGACGAGCTCCCGGGAGGGCACTTGCAGCCAGGGCATCCCATCGCTTGCCTTTTTCTGGTGCAAACAGCGTAAAGGTATCCACAGCGCCTATCTTTAAAAGATAAAAAGATTGCCACGATGACGGCAACTGGGACTTACTGCAGCGGGGAAAGCCCCTGTGCTTGCACAGCACCTTTCCAAGGAAGCACGAGATACGGCCGATAGCATCGGCCTGAATTTGCACCCTGAATAACCCGTGGTCACGGTAAGATTACCGGGGATTTTTATGGGGGTTAAAATTGAATAATCTCATCGAGGGAGAGCGAAGCAGCAAATCCCCCTGTCTCCAGCCCTGCGGGAAGCACAGCGATGGGAGCAGATGAGCGTAACGCCGCGCACGGCCACCGAAAAGCCTCGCGGAGCTGTGGGGTCCCAACTGTCCCTAAGACGAATTTGCCATCCCCCCCCATGAAGACAGACAGCCGTCACCGTGCACAGAGAACAGCCTTTCGGTCCTCTCCGWAATTCCCCCGACTCCGAGGGCTCTGCATCTGGGTCTGCAAGGATGAAGTCAGCCCCAGAGCCGCTACGGGCTGGAAATGATTTCACCGAGCTGCAATGCAGATGGATTAATTCCAGTACTGTAAAGTCAACATGGTTGAACACTGGCTACATCACAGTCTTCATTACTGTGGTCTGGATCGGGTTTTGATGAAGTAATTTCCCTTGGGTTTAGCACTTAGAAAACATATAGGGCGTCCTTCTTGGATTTGCCTGGAGAGCAGTGCCCCCCCTCCCATTCACCCCAAATTGGCCTTTATCAGTTGCACATGGACCCCTGCGATTCGGAGGGGTTTCAAACGAGGCCCATATGGTCCGTGGCACACGATGCCCAAGCAGTCGGACGCATGAAATGAGATGCAGTTTGGGTGCGTACGATGGATGTTATTAATAACAAATGATATAACACTCCCAGGCTGTATCTTCAAATGCAAGGAGACGTGGGATGAGAGCGGATTAGCGATTCCTCCATCACCAAACTGACTCCCGAAGAGCTCAGCGTTAGGTTTTGGGGCACCCAACACCAGGAAGCCAACGCTCATCATCCTGCTCAATTTACAGTTTCCGAATAACCCGTGGTCACGAGACTTGAAGAGAGCCCTTCATGCAGAGTAGATGTTTATTTTGTCCTTTTTTTCTTAGCTATGAACTGTAATTGAATACTTGTCATGTGCAATTTGCTTCCTTGGGAAGCAGTTCTGCAAACGTGAGCGAGTTTTGCCCGGGCACCAGGATCCCCTCCTGCATGAGCCGCCCCGAGAAAAGCAGCTCTGCCTCCTTCATTTGACATCAGGGCCTGAGTGAAAGATGCTTTTAAGGGCTAATAATGGGGTGCCCCTGATCCAATAGTAATTCATTCACTTCCAAAGACCTCTTCCTATCACTGCGTGATGGTGAATGCCAGCACCCAGGTCCCAGTTTCCTGGAAGAGGGCAGAAAATGCTCGCGGGCAGGTGAAACCAAAGCTGCACTTCAGTGTTTTACACCCTAAAAGAGAACTTCAGTTGYAAATAGCAAGCAACAGGCCAGTGAGTTTTCCTTTGCAATGTCACCTCTTTTTAACTTGCAGGTAGGGAAGGGTGAGGTGTGCGATACATCAGTGGGGTCCGTGCGAGGGGACAAGCTGCATCTGCTCAGCAAACACCTTTCCTCTCTTCTGACTCGCATTTAGAGGTTGAATTTAACCCATCCCTCCATCGCGCTCACCCTGCAGCTTCAGCGTTCAGCCCATAAGGCTTKCTGAACACACTTTATAGCGCGATAAATATCCATAATGAGCTGGCAACAATAAACAAAACTACAGAAACACAAAAAAATGCTAAAGTGCTGATACAAAGCGCCGTGCACACATCCACACGCAATCACCTTTCCCTGGGTGGTGTTGCCGGGGCAGAAACTCGGGGGGAAGCTGTGCTGGAGCCGTGCGATGTGCCAAGGGTCCCCCGAGCCGCTGGCTCTTGGCCAGGCAAGCTGGGGTGGAAACTTGCTTTTTTGGTAATAAAAATATAAAGCATATATGGACAAACTGAAGCAAAAGCAGGCAATTTGTGCACGGTCAAAACTAAGCAGCCCGAATGACTCGTTCTTCTTGACTATTTTCCCAAGCAGATAATATTGTGGGGAGGGGGGGTGGGTGGCAGGCAGGTAGGTGGGGAAAGAAGAGCCTTGCTTTCGTTTGGGCTGAAATCAGTATATTTTGATTCTTGGTAATATTTCAAACCAGGAATTCAACCTGCATATTACTCCACTAAATAAGCTCGTTGCTTCATCGAGATAATATTTATCTTTGCTATGAAGCGCATCGCCGGCCGGTCTCAGGGCTCCCCGCGCCGGCCGGTGCTGCTCGGCCGTACCAGGGGACGTGGCAAGGCCGGTGCCMCCTCCCTGCGCCCGGGGCGGGTGCGGGATGGATCCGGCCCCTCGCCCACGGCCACGGTGCCACTGCGGGGGCTGAGGCTGTTTCACCCACGCCGGGTCCTTGCGTGCCGTGTCTGCGCCGTGGTCAACACTGGTTTTGCTGCGGGGCTGAATTAAAACCCCTCGAAAGGCACTTTTATTTGCTGCCCGTGCGCAGCCGGGAGCAAAAAGCGGTGCCGCGGTGCAGCCACCGAAGTGCCCGACGGCCGCGGCCGCTGTCCCTGGGAAATGGGTCCTCGCTGCAGTAATTGTTCCTTCATCTCTAACGAGAAGTGGTGGGAACYGCTCCACGTGTCCATCAGCCACAGGTCAGGGGGCGGGATGTGCCCCAGGTCCCCCCCGGAGGGTCCTGCTTCCAGCGGGTCGTTGCTGTGGGCTCGGTCCGGCTCACCCCCGTCCTCACGCTCGTTAATGCTGCCGGGGGTGGCAACGGGTGCCGGGACCACCCACTGCTGCGCGGGACCGGTGACGGCCACCACGCCAGCGGCACCGGCTCCGGGCTGGTGGGGTGCTAGGGTGGGACTGGGGGTGCTGGTACTGGGGTTTGGGGTGCTGGCACCAGGGTTTGGGGATGCTAACACAGGGGTTTGGGGGTGTTAACACAGGGGTTTGGGGGTGCTGGCACTGGGGTTTGGGGGTCCTGGCACCGGGGTTTGGGGATGCTAACACAGAGGTTTGGGGATGTTAACACAGGGGTTTGGGGATGTTAACACGGTGATTTGGGGGTGCTGGCACTGCGGTTTGGGGATGCTAACACAGGGGTTTGGGGATGTTAACACAGGGGTTTGGGGGTGCTGGCACTGGGGTTTGGGGGTCCTGGCACCGGGGTTTGGGGATGCTAACACAGAGGCTTGGGGATGTTAACACAGGGGCTTGGGGGTGCTGGCACCGGGGTTTGAGGGTGCTGACACAGGGGCTTGGGGGTGCTGACACTAGGGTTTGGGGATGTGCTGGCACCAGGGTTTGGGGGTGCTGGCACCAGGGTTTGGGGATGCTAGCCCAAAAGTTTGGGGATGCTGACCCAAGGCTGTGGGGTCATGCCAGCATCACACACATTTTGGGTGGGTTTTATCACACACCTCGTAAAACATCGCAGCTGAGCTCCGAGTCTCCCGCCTGCCATCTTGAGGCAAGACCGTGCTTTYCTCTAGCCTCCAAATCCAGCAAGAAGACAATTTCCCTGCAGCATCACATACGTTTTGCTGGATCTGAAACTTGGTCTGTGGCCCTCTTTTCTTGTGATGCTCATTGCTTGTGAAGTTTAACATGAGCGCTCCCCAGCACAGGCACCCGGGCAGGGGATTGGAGAGACAGTGCAGTGGAAGTAAATATGAAATACTCTGGTTTACTGTTTTCTAGTGAATACTATTTTCTAGTGAACCCCAAAGACAGCATGTGCAGTCCGTCCTGCTCAGCCGAGAGGAAGCAATGCCGCAGTCGGGTTATTTTTACGATCGGAAAAAAAGATTTCTTTCTCCCTGTTTTCTTTTGYGGGTGCTCTCTGGAGTGATAACGTGGAATTTCCTCTGAAACTCGAGCAGGGTGAAGGAAATGAATTTTCTCTCTTTTTTTTTTTTTTTCTATCTAGAAATTATTTCGTGTGCCTGAAACAAAGTGCCTTACGAAGTAGACCTGCAAGTTTTAAATTCAAACAAAACGAGTCTCAGCAGTGCCACCGCCGTGGCTGGCACGGGGTTAGGATGTGACCGCTGCTGTCGATCCAGCTCCGCGGAGGAAGAGAAGCTCTCGCGGTGACGGGCAGCAGGGACAGACCTCGGGCTGGGCTTGCTTCTTTGCAGTTTCTGCGCTAAAAAGTTTTACTGGAAAATATAGAAAATTAATCAATGTTCTTGAAGTATGAAGGTGAAATGTTTACCTCGAAGAGCTGGGGACTGCCTAGGCTTATTTAACTCTGCTCATTATTTAATTCACATTTTTTAAAACAATCAATAAGAAGTTACCTCTCTTAAATCATGTCTTTTAAGCCATGTAATAGAAAATCACAGGGAAAAGAAAATATTCCCGATTTAATTTCCAAAGTGAGTGCTTTAGTGCTTTCCCAAGCGAAGGGAGGTAGGTGCCTCAAGAGAAAGCTGACAGCGGGGAGCGAGCGAGCGATGCTCACTGGGCTGCCGCTGCCCGCGGCTCTCGGGCCGTATTTAGATCAGGGCTTCTGCTGCGCATTAAAATACTCCAATACGTTATTGCACAGTCCGCACTATTTACACTATTCGGCTTAATATAAGACAAAGGGAGGGAATGTGGGGTCARTGATCGAGGGTCTGATCCGGAGCCGGCCAAGGGAGCTTGGCTGAGGCCGGGAGAGCGGGCGGCTCATTTCTACCCCTTCTCCTCCCTCAGTCCCTCAATCAAAATTCAGTGAAATCTTTGGGTTTTAATCGCCTGTTCTTTTTTTAAACATCAGCAGCTTCTATTGTTTTTTACGTTAAACTGCAGTATTTCTATAAAATTACTTGTTCATCAAATTATATTAACAACAAGTGCTTGGAGCATCGAGTGACAAAAAGGGTTATCATTATTTCCCAGATTTTTCCTAAAAATACATTCATGTTTTAGGAGCTTTTTGGCCAATTCTTCACTTTTTAATTAAAATTATTCCTCTTTTCTCCCTCCCCCCATCCTTACTTTATTTCTTTTTCTTCCTGATTCTGGGTTTTCCAGTGTAAATTAGAATTAACTCCATTAAATTTAATCACTCAGACAAAAATTACCATGAAAACACCGTAGGATCAGCCTCGACTTTCTCTGCCTTTCCCTCTAAAGCTTTATTGATTATTGCAATAGGCTGGAGGTGGTGAAGCCACATCAGTTTTGGGTTATATTTGTGCCAAATCAGTCACCTATCCTAATACTACATTTTGAGGCTCTGCTGGAGGTGGTCACTGACCAGCAAACCCCATCACTTGCTCCTGGCTTTTTTAATTTAATGCATTTCTTTTATTTTCCATAGGCTGCAGCCGGTTCTCCGCCTGCCCTGGCAGGGCTCGCTTCACCCACCGCAAAAACACTTCAAAACCGATGGGAACTGCGCAGAGAAAGGCGATCTGAGGAACACGGGTTTGTAAACGTATAGTTTCCTCTTTTTTGTTTTCTTTGTTGATCCAACTCCCCGCGCCGAGGGGCAGGGCAGGCAGGGCTGCGGTCGAGGGCAGGAGATGGGAACCCACCTCTGCCCCCCCCGAAGCGCTCAACCAGCAGCTAAACTGACAAAATACAGTATTTCCATGTACTGTCAAAATTTGCCCTCTCCCTTTTTTTTTTGCATTTTCCTTCAAAAGCTGGTTCTTATAAAATGGCCACTCCTGGGGAAATTTAAATAATTTACCTTTTCTCCTATATTTTTAAAAAAATTATAACAATAGAAAATGTTGCAATTTATCAAATCCTTCAAATGAATCAGCCTGATTTGGAGGAATTTTTTCTATTGTTTATTTACTGGGTACTCAACCCCCCTGGGCACCCCATGAGCCGCTCGTCCCAGCAGCCCGCACGGGCCAGGGATGCTCCCCCAGCACCTCCCCGGGGTTCACGCTGCAGGAAAAAATCCCAATGGCACCACTGCAAGATTTCCTCTAGGTTTTAATCATCAGCTCTTCAAAACTTCAAGCTCTTARCTCCCACATTCGCATCTCCGGAGCTGCGGAGCAGAAACGGTCGGGGCACGGGCAGCTTAATAGCTTAAGTACATAGAAAATTGTCAGGATGTGCAAGATATGGAGCCTGCTAAGTTGCCTTGGCTTTGTGCCCCAGGAAAAAGGTTTTTCCTTTCATGGCCTTTCACAATACCACAAATTTTTTCTACTGAATTGAGCCCTGAAAGCAGTAACTCTAGACAGAGCGAAATTTTCCAATCCCGGAGCCCTTTGCCTGCCCTTTAACAGCTTCCCTGTTATATTTGCCCTACGATGAAATATTCTTGAACTGATGAGAATAGAACACCCACTTCTGCCAGGATCTGAGAAATATTCTTTCTCAAAGYGAAGCAGACCCTGCTATTCGAGTTACGGACCCAAATCCCGGGGAGGCACGCGAACTTGGGCTTCCTCCCTGCGCCAATAAATGGTGATAAAAATCCATCTGCTGGGAGAGCAAGGATCACAGCGGGGTCTGCTGACAAAAAAAGTATCAGGTTTTCACTAATTTCTGGGCAGAAGCAATTGTTTCAAATACTTGGTATGTGAATTATTTTACTCTTTGCCGATGCGTGTTTTTGCCAAGAGGAAAACAGGAAACCAGCTTGGAAAATATTAACGAAATGGAAACCGAGATCGTAAAGCATTTCGGTCTGGAGAGCTTTCGATTTTCCAATATGCGAACGCGGCAGAAGCAGAACTGTAAACCAATTAAAGGCAATTTAATTTAAGAGACTTCTCACGGAGGGAAGAGATCTGGCGTGTATATGGTGATGCAGTAAGTGGCGAAGACAACACAACCCCCAGCACCTGCGGAGGTTATTGCTAACAGAGACGGAGCGGGGATTCGATGCAGATGTGCCCCGGCATTCGCCTCCCTCCCTTCGGCTGCCGATACAAAAGATGGGCCGGYCGTGTCATGTTCTTCCTTAATTATTAGGGAATTTGAGGCAGGTTTTTAATTGCGCTGGTCGATATTTTGGAAAGGTTTGGGTTTCGGGCTAAGACCTGCTTGGCCGAGCCGGGAATTTATGCATCGCACGCGGTCCCTGCACCAGCCCACGGCAGCATCCAGCCTGGCACGGGGCAATACGCTCCCATGGCAAATGGGGATAGAATATAAAAAAAAACAATAAAAAGGGCAGAACAGAGAAATAGAGCGAGTTTATGGGTTTTGCTCCATTCATATGCACTGGTGTGTCTTCACGGCACAAGACACCGGGGTTGGACTCGTGCTCCCCGGCAAGYGAGCAGCCCTGAACGTTATTCCTCGTGTGCCTCCTCTCCTCCTCGTTTCTCCGATGATCGAAACCTAGTTAAAGCAAGATAAACTCCTGCCCCACCTCTGCTCTTCATTTGCATGGGGAGGGATGCAGATGGGCTGACTTCGTTCCTGTTTCTGGTCGGCTTCTCGGCAATTTTATTTCCATGCCGCCTCCTGGATGTCTGTAACGCAGGAGGGAGCCGCAGCGGAGCCGGGAGGGTCAGGATGGGTTTTGCAGTCCCCATCTCCCCGCGCGAGCCCCCACCGGGGCTGCCCGGGTGAATTACTGCTCGTCCCGCACCCTTGGGAACCTTCCGGGGACCCTAACCCCCTTCAGTCGGGGTTTTGCCCACTCTCTTAGAAATTCTTCTGGCTGTAACAACTCCCAAGATGAAACATCTCTCTCATAAGTATTTTTTCCTACTAAGAGTCCTTGCAGAGACTCATTTTTCCCCCTCGGCACACAACCCAGCGAGCACTTACAGCCCACTTTGCATCCTGAGAACTCACCAACAAATTGCTTCCACACTACACCCCGACTTCAAAAATTGTGCAGTACAAGGGTTAACCAACTTAAATGTTTAAAGAGTCATGAAATGGACTGTTTCCGCTTTCCATCTGGCTTTTATCAATTTTAAGTCGGTTTCAGAAGTACTGCTACACAATCAAAACACACAATCTCCCTAGTCAGATAATTCAATTTTATAAATGAATTACTTATGTGCCTATAAGTAAATACATTCCTAGGCAGGGAGCTATTGACTGCTGTCAATGAAATAATGAAGTCCAGGGGAAGCGGCCGTGGCTGGAGCACCGGCCCCTCGGAGACGTCCTTCTGGGGTGCAGTGGGACCGGTGGAGCCCCCGGCACGGTGGGTGATGCTGTTGGAAAGGAGGGGCTGCCCAGCAGGGTGGGACATCTTGAGCCACCACCAAGGACCATAGCGTGGACCACGAGCGATGTCATGGACGTGAAGGGGGGATGGACTTGACTATGTTTGTGATTTGCGGTACCTGGGGGGAAAGATGTCGAAAGAGATAGTTGAAAGGGAGACACAGAGCTCCTGCAAAGGGGGTATAGAAGGTCCCACCCTTCCCATGCAGACATGTCCCCTTCACCCGTCCTGTTCCAGCCCCWCCTTGTTCAACAGCGTGATAAAGGAGGGTGAAAAACTGCACTTAGATGCATCAAACCTCATGCAAGAAGACCTGATGCTGCAGGAAATTACTTTTCAGCCATTGCCTTTTGGTGCATGGGGTCTTCATCTAACGTGGACCTTGTCCAGGTGCAGACATGGACACAAACATGCATCGATGCACCCCAGTTTGGTGGAGATCCAGCCTGCTGGCACCCACTTGGGGCATCTCTCTGCAAAATGTTACACAAAGGGAAATACAGACTCGTGGCATTAAGTTTACCCCGGAGCGAGGAAATCTGTGAGGATCCTCTGGCGCCTGGGCATCTCGGGAACAGGTCTTGGCCAGGTGGCCCATGGATTTCTACTTTCCTTCTATTTTCATTGTTTCATTTAACGATGAGCTAAAGGTGCCACAGAGCCTCCCTTGGGCTGAGACCAAGGAAAGGTTTCAGACTGGGGGCTGGACCTGCCCCGACAGCCGGGGCAGAGGACGGATCCCAGCTGAATCAGGGCAAAACTTTTAAAGTGCAAATATTTTGTGACTGACAAGAAAATGGCAACTCTTTGGGGGTAACGTGACTGTTGAAGTGTGGTTTTGTTTCCACTCGCTCTCCAACACCTTCAGACCGAGGTCTGACGGGGCAGGAAAGGTCGGCAGTTCTTCTAGCTTTTCATGTTTTATGGTCAGTTTTGATGAGTACGAACACCACATTTAAACYAACGCTGCTCCCAGTTCCCGGCGTGCCTCAGTTCCCCATCACCTCGGGGTCCGTGTTCGYCTTCTTGTGGCACAATTGGAAAATACGAATGAAAGCAGCTTGGACTTGGGCYGAAGCAGCTCAGGTTGAACGGTGCCGCTCAGCCATCCACCCGAAATCCTGGCAGCAGTCCTAAAGGAGGCCGTGATCTGCTCGTGGGGCAGGTGAGCCCCGGGGAGCTCGAGGTTTCTGTTCCTCCACGCCCCACCACCAATGGTCCCATGGGAAACCAGGCCAACCCAGAGGGATGCAAGCTGTAGAGGTGAAGGATGAGTTGGATAACGGGAACCACCTGGGGTAGGCAGCAGTTGGGTTTTATCTTGTCTTTTAAACATCTGTTTAATAGGAACCAGGTCACTGCGTTAAGTCGCTGGAGGAAGGGCTGCCGTGAGCGCGAGCTGGTGCTGCCAAGACCTCGTATAGTGTTTCCCACTCTGGACATGCGCCTCCTTGGACTAATCCTTCACTTTTTCAGTTATTTCCTTTTCCTGCAGCAGCGATTTGACACCATCTGAGCAGTCCTGGCTGATGGGGTCGTTTCATTGGGAGCTTTGCGTGGTTTTCTGCTGGTGCTTCGTCCACATCAGAGGCAGCGCACAGGCTTTTTCAAACTCTTCTCAAGCCCCCGCAGCTAAAAGCAGGGTTCTGCCGTGAAGATCCATACCATAAGCTGTAACACATTCCTGAGAAACGTGGGGCTCTGCGGAGCAGGAGGATGCAAGCACATCTCCTGGGAAGCAATGGCAGACAATGACCTGGCAACAAAATTCGCATCCCACCCAGAACAAGCCAAAATGAACCCCTTCACCGGTCCAGCTGGGGTCTGGAGCACGTGGGGTGCTGGGTTTTACATCGATGCTCACTTCCAGTAGCAATTTCAGCTATGGGAGTGGGCTCCTGTTGCTTTGTACACGCTTTTCTCCACCGTTTTGTTCTGGTCTCCAAAGCAGCTGGACGGAAGAGAAGCAATGGGGTCTTGCAGCAAAATCCACGTGGAGAGACCCCGCAGCAGCGTGGAGSTCTCTGCAGAAACAGCTCCCGAAGAGGTGGAATAATTTGCTGGTTTAACTACCTTGGCTTGGGAGAGATCCCTAGGCTAGCTGAGAAAAGCAGCTACTGCTCTGCTGTGTCCTCAGGTCCTCTCCGCGGGCCGGGAGGACCAGGGCAGCTCCGTCCTTAATCCAAGGGCAAACTGACCTTGAGGTTGCTCCAGCCAGGCTCGTCCTCTCCCTCCCAGCAAATCCGGCACATTTCTGCATAATAATGCCATAAATCTTCTTTGCTGAGGGGGATTGGGAGCAAGGGTGATGTTTGCTCTCTTACGCTGTGAGTCAATTGCTAAATAAATAGAGTGTTGAAAGCCTGGAGAAATTCGGAGACAAGTCTTCAAAAGGACAATTTTAGGGGGTACAAATTGTAACCACAAAATCCGCATTGCCATGCTGCATCTGCAGATAATTGTAAGCATCTGTAGTGCCAAATATAAGAGCGGGTGGGGACGAGGTAGGCAAGGGTAAAAATACACGGGCGTGCTCCTCCGGATCGTCGTCCGAGGTGTAAAAGTTTGGACACTGCAGGGACACTGCTGGGGAAG
Source organism: Oceanodroma leucorhoa (assembly GCA_030449065.1). NCBI lineage: Eukaryota > Metazoa > Chordata > Aves > Procellariiformes > Oceanodroma > Oceanodroma leucorhoa. Next base: position 2,100,235 of record JASVER010000011.1, on the reverse strand, counting down.
AGCCGTCACACGTACGCTGGAAAGTGCCAGGCAAATGTATGCCTCAAAGGAAATAAGAAAAGTACTTAATTAAGGAAAGGAATGAAGTGAAATTAATAAAATAAAATTAAATTAAATTAAAAAAAGAAAACCAAACCCAGTTTTGTTTTAAATGCAAACTCCAGGTGTGCTTAAATGCTATGACGCAGACTTGTAGCCCTTCCTATCCCAATCCTCTCTTCCCTTAGAGGGAATCGACCTGCCAGAAAACACAGAAATCCGTATTACACTGATCTTTTGAAAAGGACTTCTGCCTTCTCATCTTAAAAATGCCAAATAAACATTTTCTCTTTTGCTCCTTTTGTTGGTGCTGGCAAAAAATATTTGCTGCTCAAATCATATTTTCTCATGTGAGAAACTCTATGGGCGCTGACAGCTGACAGGCATTTTTACAGCCATTATGCATTTGGAGGGTAATATGCATATTTTGGCACTTTCCCTTAGAAGGGAACTGAAGCAAGGTCTTGCCAATAGCCCACTAAATTACACCTCTAAAGATATTTTTTTTTCGGTCTTGTGATGGCTAGATTCTTTTATTATAATGTTGCAGGAAAAACTGGCAGAAGTACAGTTCGACATTGCCTGAAGAACAGCTTCCGAGCAATCAGCTCTCTGCAAAGTTCAGGAGGTCCTTATTTTCATGGGGGAAGTGCTTTAATCAAGATTAATTTTTTCCAGTTTTCAGTAATCGGAGCTCTTCCTGAGTTTTCCTCAACTCTCCTTTAGGATGAAATTATCAAATTTCCATGGCAATTAACGGAGAAAGCTTGAGCATAAGGATCGTTCTGTACAATGGATGGCGGGGAACAAGTGACATCAGGTTGGAAGACCTGTATGAAGGATCTCTACGTGATGTTGTCCCATAAAATGTGCCGCTCTGCAACACACAATTTTTACCCGAGGCATTGCTGACCCCCTGATACTTATGAAAACCTGCGTCCTGCTCTCAGACTCCGTGGTCCATCAATGCGACTGAGAAGGATTAGCAGAAGAAAGGAACTTTGACCCGGATTTAGGCTTTAGCTGAATATCCACCAAATCTCCTTTACCTTAAAGCCACCTCGTGGCAAAGCCCTGGTGCAAGCCACCAGCGTGGGGTGATGGGGAGCAGCCAGGGTGCACAGCCCGACCTCGGCCGTGGTGGTCTCCTCGAGGTCGGAGCGGGTGGTGGGAGAYGCGGGGCTGCAGCCCACCGCTGCGGGGGCTGCCGGGCGCCGAGCTCCGAAGGACCTCTCTGCTGACTGGGTGCCTGAACGTCCCTTCTGGGAGGACCCGAAAAGGTGGATCATCTGCCATGGACCCCCCGAGGGAGAGCACACCGAGCTCTGCAGCAGCGGGGAGAGGGAACGGGGGGAGTGAGGGAAGTAGGGAAAGGAGTAAAGGGAAAAAAAGCTGTTTAGTAAATGCAGAGATTTGCAGAGGCTTGCACCAAAGCAAAAGAGACTTTTCAGCTCTGTGCTTTGCAGTTCCTGGGTGTAATTATTATTTATGAGAACATAGAGAGTCCCGGGRGTTGTGAAACAGCTGAGGAATCCCAGGAAGCTCATGAGCCACCTGGAATGTGACCCCCAAAATGCTATTGATTACCCACTCCATTTTTAAGAGTTTTGCTCAGGCTGAGGAGGCAGAAGCTAACGGATCAGCAGGGCGGTTTCCCCTCCCTGCCGGGCTCTGTCCCTGCCGAGCCTGAGAACACCCCGGTCACCTTCTCTGCTTCTCTGCTTGCTTTAAAACAGGACTGAGGCCATCCCTATTTCAGCAAATCCTGCTGAGAGGCGGCGGTGTCCGCGGGATGGAGGGGAGGGGAGGGGAGGGGAGGGGAGAGGAAGGAGGGGAGGGGAGGGAAGGGGAGGCTTCGCCGGGGCTGCAGCCGCCGCAGCTGTGCAGATGATGAAGTGATAGCAGGGAGGCAGTTGCCCATAAATAACGCACACATCAGGTTAGGAAGGAGGACGGGGCAGCCCGAAGAGGTACCTACCAATAACTCAAACATGACAYCCCTTCCCACCCCGCCCTGGGGAGCAGGCGGGGATGCCGAGTGCTTMAAATTGCCAGTGATGGCCCAGGAAAGCAACACCACCGTACCAGCCCGTGCCCAAACGCCGTCCCCCAAACCGAATCCCCCTCCGACACTGGCAGGGACTGACCCCCGCCCCGAGCAGCCCTGTCCTCCATGGCAGATGGGGATGGGATTTAAAACACAGGTGTGCATCCAAAGCCCAGGGAAACACCCYCTAATTCTGTTACATGGCTCAGCTACTCATTTCTGAAGCTGATGAATAAACACGAGCAAAATATTTAGCAGAGGCGGCTATAGGTGCTTGGGTTTTCAAAACACGTGCTGCTTTGGGGGGGCTTGGGTCCTACTTGCGTCCTCCCACGGTCCGCAGCAGCGGCCCCGGCTTTGCAGCTGCTTGTGCAAGAAGCAGGAGGAGGATGCGTGATTCTCTTGCTCCGTTACGTGATGCAGCATCTGGAAAGGAGGAGAATTGCTATTACGTGACAAGCGAGCCACGGAGAGCAGCTTAGGAGCCAACAGGGAAGGTAAACAGCAGGATAACTCGGCATCTACCACGCTATTAGAAAATATATTCGAGAGAAAAGCTGTGCAGCCACCCGCTCAGGACRTCAGGCATTTTCCTTCTGAAACGCATTTCAGAATAATCCCTTGCCTCTTTCAMTGCGAGTTGCAGTGGCATTTTGCATCATGGTGTTTGCCTTTGCAGCAATGCAAGGAAGCTGCTCAGGCTGATCGTAGCCTCCGACCCTGGGCGATGCCGTCTGCCCCATTTACTGCCCCAAACGGGGTTTGGGGAGAGAGGACGGATTGCTGCGGGCCACGAGCAGGYAGGGCCAGCACGCCCCACACCACCCAGCCCCAGCCCTCCCAAACCTGACCAGCAGCGCTGGGCTCTGCCACATCTCCTGTAAGTAAAATATGATTTAACCACCCAGAAAAGGCTTCTCATCTTTTTTTTTTTTTTTCTTGTCTTGAAGGAAATGGTGTCCCCTGCAGCAGGAGCCACCTGCGGATGCAGCCCCAGCCCCAGCCCGTCGTGGGCTCTCCCCGGCCATATGAAAGACATCATCCCTCCTCTGCATTCAACCCCGGATTGTGTTACCCTGTAGTAATTCACTTACAGTTAGCAAACGATAAATCCTTGCACAGTTGGTTGAGAAATCTGGGCTAAGAAGGTATGGAAGTGTATTATTAAATCCAAATGGCTCTACAGCCCAAGCCTGTCTTACTCACTCCATAGCAAAATTAACAATATTACAGGGCATGATAAACTGCAGCGCTGTAATAGCTGTTCCCCAAGTACACCTTAAATAAAGCGATAGCTTTTTCAGCGAGGTTTTTAGCCTGACACTAACTGAATGTTAGAAGAAAAGAAATCTTCAGCATTTTTCTTCCATTCCAGTGCAATTCCTTTAAGTCCTGTCCTTTTCGGTTGAGGGTGGCTGTGGCAGGACGGTGGCTTCAGAGCGAGCCTGGGGCTGCCCCTGACACCGGCATGAATCAGAGCTTTGCGGAGCAATTTGGAGTAGGGGGCTGCAATGTCTGCTGCAAAAGAAACCCTTTAAAAGGTGAATTTCAGGCAACAGCACTGGCTTTAAGATACGCTCAGCAGGCATCGCGCCGGCGGGACCCCAGGTCCCTGAGCGTCCAGATGCAGGATGCTCAGAGGTGTCACCTCGATTTCCCATGGCCAGGAAGAAAAGTCTGAGCCACCCCTTGGTGGGTGGGTTCCTCTCACCAGCGTCACACTCCAGTGAGCTGCTGCCATCRGTGATTTGCAATACAGACTGGAAAAGAGCAGAGAGCCACTAAATCCTGACATTTGCCCTTTATCATCAGACTTTTGCGCTGGCTTATGACTTTCTGTTTATCTCCCAGCTGAGCCGGCGGCTGTATCGCTAAACAGCCGGCATTGAACATTATCTGTTCAGCCTTTCCAAAAATAGTCCGGGTTCAGGTCAGCACGAAGACAAGAATATTTTGGCCTTTGCTTTGGGGGGGGTGGTGGTGTGAAGACTCAAGGATGAAAACTCTGTGACTGTGTTGGCTCTGACTTGCAGTGAAAATGCCTATTTGTCTGACCTGTTCATCCTCATCTATGCCCACATTTTAGTCATACAGATACAATCTGTTCCCTTAACCCGGATGACTTCTTCAGAGGCTGAGGGTCTGCCAGGAGCCCAGTGCAGCCCCCAAAAAGCATCAGAGCTCCTGACGGGGTACCACCAACTCGGACCCGGAGCTCAGCATCCCCGGGGAGGCTTTAAATGACCTGCAATTCCCTTCTCCTTCCTCAGGCTCCCTGTTCCCCACTTGCCTCCTTACTCYCATACTGGGTACCCACTCCTGAGTGGGTTTGTCTTAGCAAACCATGGTACGTGGTCATTGGCCTCCACATGCTGTAACTTCAGGAGAAGTACCCTGAGTCTTTTTTCATAGAAACTTGGGATTGAATCATGGAAAATCTGGGAGCAGTACTATACAGCAAACCACAGATTTATTTTTTTTTTATTTGCACTTTGGGTGTTAGCTGCTGTGTCATTTTGGGAGCGCGTGATTCCCTCAGCAGGACAGCAGTGCTTTGGGCAACAWAAAAAAAGTGAGAAAACACCAGCTGGAATTTCTCAAAGGTGCAAAGACAAACAAGGAGGATGGAGGCGACGCCGGGGAGCTGCTGTACAACGGGTGAAGCCTGCACAGGGAAAACTGGATTTGTTTGTCCGCTTGCTTGGAGTTTCTTTTGTCAACGTGAATATCACGTGCAGAAAATCAGGCTCCAGCTGGATTGTTTTGGGTAAGGGAAGCCACAGGGTTTGTGACCGGTGTCGTACAGCGCTGGCCTCTCAGGAGGCAAAACCGGAGCATTTCCCCCCTCCCGGTCCCAGGCCCACGCTCATGGTGAGAACAGGCGTGGTGAGGACATGGGACACSGGCACTGTGTTTCTCCATCAGCGTGGAGGGAACGGAGACAACTCCTCGAGCCAGGTCAGGTAACACCACACATGAAGGAACTTAAGAAAATGCATTCAGCAGGATACAGAGCTCAGGTTCGTTATACACCTAATTACTGGAGAAACAGAGCACATCCCCGACATGGATTTGACTGCCCCACGCCACCTCTCTGACGCACAGAAAGATTATCCACAGTTTTTTAATGAAGAAGTGGGACACGGAGCGATGGAGTGGCTTACCCAAGGTGGCAGCGGTGTGAACCCCAGCCTGAGCAGCAGGGCTTCGGTAGTAGCTTTCCTCCACAGCGTTGGAGAGAGAGAGGAAAGAAAAAGTAAGAACTGGATCTTTCCTTCTATATTTTTGTGAAATATTCTGGTTCTGCTGACATGTAATGAATGAAAAATATGAATCAAGGAGATCAGCCCTGTAAAACACCAACTTTCCGCCCAGATCTCGATCGATGCCCGATCCAGGCTTGCTACAAGGTTTGCAAGGGTTTAGATGATAACTTTTTAAGGTCTGTTTTTGCCAGCCTTTGCGTCTTTTGGCTTGGCTCGAGTCCAGAAGGAGCCACAATGAAGCCATTGGATGGAGTATGTGTTTTCAAGGATGACCGTGAAAGGATGTGGCTGAAAGTYTGTTTGCCAGCTTTTTTGGCATAAATAGCCCGTATCGGCAGGCTGAGGAGCTGCAGCCTCAGCTCTCACACGGCAAGGTGTCCTTCTGCACACACTTACCGCGCAGGGCATTTTACTTGCGCCAGAAATCCCGGTGACTTTAGTGGGTCATCCTGCACGAGCAAAGTTGCCTGCATAAATAAATGATCGCAGATTTGGGATTTCACCTAGGTGGGAGCTGGTGTTCTGGGATTCTGGGGGTCAGGTTCAATCCTGATGTCGTGACATTCGTACCGACAGAGTCATGTAACGGCCGATGCCACCCCAGTATGTTTTTCCCAGGAAAYATCCATGTTACGGGTTGATGCACATGGTGCTGGATTTTCTGTCTGTAAGCGCAGCTCCGTTCTGCAGAGCCGCTGGCCCACACCTGGCCAAGCCCCTGAGCACGGGAGTTATTTTAAACGTACGGTACAGCCCATCTCTGTTCAGCAAAGCACTTAAGCACATGCTTAATTTTTAGCTTAAATTCACAGGGCTGTATCTTAAATCAATGGGACATTTAATCAATGGGATTTTTTCCTTCGTAAGGAGTGTAGGGCCAGAATTTAATATGGAAAGTCATGGGGCTTTCTCCTAAAGACTAGGTTTATAAAAATGAATATTATAGCATTGTTTTCAAGCTTATTAACTGTGTCATACTGTTATTGCCTCCAGTCATTTTTTTAGAAAACAAATAAACAGCAAGTATTTGCCAGTCTCAGCAATAAACTATAGTGGCAGCAAACTTAATCTGGTGTTAATTAGGCTTGTGGAAAACTAAATCAAGCATCAGAAACCACAGATTATTCTAGGCTTCCTCTAGTATAAACAAAAGGCTTGAGGATCCATAACATATTATTTTTGTTGACAGTTTTCCACTTTTCCCCCAATTTATTTCATGTATTCGATAGGCTGCTCCTTGATTGCTTTTAGCTCTGTCTTCTTTTGGCCTCAGTGTGGCAGTTTGTTAATCCTTCCTATTTTTGTGTATTTAAGCAGGATTACAAACTTCAAATACATTGTAAAAGGAACCTGTATACAATCTTTCAAAATCACTTAAGTGGGCCAATGACAGAAGTACCAGCCTTGCAAGTAAATACAGAACATTTCGGAAATCATCCCCAGTGTTTATTTATAAGCCATTTTTAATTACTCAGCAGGAATGAATGAAAGAACGAGAAAATGGAAAACGACAGAGGGTTTTGCATTAAGTTACAGCTCACGGAGAACAAGGGAGTGATCACTGTGCTTTCAAGTCTAGATAATTTTGGTGGGTAATTACGCCCTGCTGGTTTATTGACAATCTAATAAAATTAAACTGCAAACCATTTTGCAAATAGCGTGGGGATCCCTTGAAAGGCTTCACGCAGCACAGAGAAATAGCAGATGTCTCCACCCGGGGAGCGGCAGGTAAAGACGACAGYGAAAACTCACTTGAAAGATGAATTTAGGGCCGTAAAGGTTGAGAGAGGCAAGCCAGAGCTCGGACGCTCACTCCGACGCAGACCCAAGAGGAGGGTCCTCACGTTCACCCCCCGCACCCGCCCGAGGATGCCGCGGCGGGGTCCGGCACCACCGCACCCGCCACAGCTCCCGCAGTGCTGCCAACGCTTTGCCGACTCATTTGAGGTTGCAAAGGGTGAGGATTTAAGACCGACGAATGCGAAGGCAGCTGGTGCAATGGCAGCCCCGAGGGGAGGCGGGGTGGTGGGGAGGGGGCAGCCCGGGGACGAGCGTGTTCCCCGGCGGGGTTCAAACTCTGGCAAGGTGCAGCTGAGCAAGGACATGGTGGTCCTGGGGGTGCTGGTCGACGGCCGGCTGAACATGAGCCGGCATGTGCCCAGGTGGCCAAGAAGGCCAACGGCATCCTGGCCTGTGTCAGGAATAGTGTGGCCAGCAGGAGCAG